>PVIJ01008327.1:0-75190 GCA_004024925.1 Scalopus aquaticus
GCCATTTGCTTTTCTTCTTTGGAGAAGTGCCTTTTGAGCTCTTCTGCCCATTTTTTGACTGGGTTATTGGCTTTGTTTTTGTTGAGTTGTGTGAGTTCCTTGTAAATTTTTGTTATCAGTCCTTTATCAGATGTATTGTGTGCAAAAATCTTTTCCCAGTTGGTAGGGTGTCTGTTAGTTTTGGTTAATGTCTCTTTTGTTGTACAGAAGATATTAAGCAGACATCTTAAAAATTCATAGTTAATTAAAACTGATTTTATGTATTATTTCCAAGTGTGAGATTTTCATTAGTAGAAAGCAAATTCAGAGTAATAGAGCAACAATTAAATATTCAATACATTCTGATTTATAGAATGTCTTTAAAATATTAGTTAAAGGAAAAAGTTGAAACAAAGCAAAATCATTTTAACGGTAGGTCTAAGAAGAAAGATAAAACTAAAGGATAGAAACATACATATTTTATTGTATTTTCTGTTTTGAATAAAATATTTGAATCAAAATTAAAGGTATTTTAGATCCTGATGGAATGCTTAATTAATGTAAGCCCTCATTATATTGACTCTATAGAAATGATCACAGAGTGATAACAGTCTGAGAACTATTACTGAAATAAAATGCATGGGTGTGTAAGAGAGGTAGTAGCAGCAGCTTTGATAAAGAGGTGCTTAATTTGGAAAAATGAAGACTGTATAACCTTTCAGAGTTTATTCTATTTATTTACAAAGATATTCATCTTTAAATGACAAAAGTATCCTATTTAAGACTTTTTTCTTTTACTAAATAATACATTTCTCTGATTCAATACACAGTTTGCTGATTTTTTCTCTTGTTTGTGGAAAGTTGTACATAATTATATTATGCAGCTCAGTGAATATTTACAAAGAGGACACACCCATGTAAATAGCAATTTCAGTACCCAGGAAGCTTTCACCATCTTCTTCCAGTCTGTAAACATATCATCCTCCAGAGGTAACCTCCATTTCTTAACTTTATATAAATCGAATCCCACAATATGAGTTGATTTCTACCTGATTTCTTGTATTCAGCATTTTGGCTGTAATAGCACATGTTTTGGTTACATACTCATTCTTTTTTTTTTTTTTTTAAGATTTATTTATTTATGTGTACAAGCTGGGGTATATGCCAGAGGTGTGTGTTGGGCGGGGTCGGGGGGTTGAGAGGATTCACCAGAGACAGAGTGGGGAGCAGAACAGGCACATCGACTGAAATACACTGCTGAGGGAGGCAATGGTCATGACAGGAGAGGTCTGCTGTGCCATGTGGGAAGCTCCCTGACTGGGGATCAGACTCGTGCTGCAGTGGCTGCCCATAGCTCCATGGCCTGAGACTTAACCCCTTGCGCCACCAGGGAGGCCCTACTTACTCATTCTTGTTGTATATTATTTTATTGCACATTGTAACACATGTATTGATTTTTCACTTGACATACATTAAGGTTACTCCCCTTTGTAGACTCTAATTAATGGTTGCTGTTAATATTTTTGTACATTAATTTTGTTTTTTGTTTTTTTTTAAGATTTATTTATTTATACATACGAGCTGGGGTACAGGCCAGAGGCGTGGGGCGGCGAGAGGGTTCACCAGAGACAGAGCGGGGAGCAGAACAGGCAGATCAGAAATACACTGCTGAGGGGAGCAGCGGGCGAGGCAAGAGAGGTCTGCTGCACCATGTGGGATTCTCCCTGGCTGGGTGTCGAACTCGCATTGTGCACTGCCGACAGCTCCACAGTGCAGTGCTCAACTGCTGCCCCACCAGGGAGGCCCCATTACTTTTGTTTTAATTTATATACATAGTTCTTTTGAGTATAGTTGCTATACATGAAAGAATGCTAATATAATTTCTATTCATATATGGGTTGTTGAAACAAATTTAATTGTGAATATTATTCTTGTTTCCAATAAATGTCTAATTATTTTTTTATTTATAATATTTTGTCCCTAGATTTGGGGAGACACTTAACATAAATAACTGTGTTATACATGGAAAAATGTTTTCCTTTTCCAAACATTATCTCTAGTATTTTCTTTACATGCTTTATTTCACTGGCTGGAATATCCACTAAAATGTTATGTTACGTGCTGATTACTAGTATACTTGTCTCCTTATTGATCTCATGAAAAAGTATTAAATATAACATTTACTCTAGAATTTTTGTGGACTATAAGATTGCAGGATGTTTCTTCTGTACTTTGTCTGCTAAAAGGGTGTTTTTTTTTTTTTTTGTAACATGTCTCTCATTTCATCAAATGCTTTTACTGTGGTCTTATATTTTAAATGGATCTCTATAACAACAACAGCATATAGATGGGATTTCTTTTTATCTAATGTCAGAATCTTAATCTTTAAATTGGAGTATTTAATTCATTTAGCTTTAAAGTATATGGGTCAGTTTTATTATTTTTAGAATTTGATTATTATATTAGTCATTATTTATTTACCTTATATTCATGTGCTTCATGTCCTTTTTCTCTATCTTTTGTGCCTTCATGGCAATTAGATCAGCATTTTTGTTATTCTATTCCTCCCACTTCTCACTATTAAGTCACTAGTTACTAATTTTTTTACCATTCATTTTGGGCTAACTTTAGAAATCATAAAATGCCTTCTTGATTTATTGTTTTACCAATTCTCAGAATAATGTAGTAACTTAGATGCCTCTATATTCTGTCCTATCATAGTATGTATTACTTTTAACACATATATAATCATATATATATTAAATACCAAACTATATATGCTGTGTTATAAAATCGATGTTACTTTATATTCATCCGCACATTAGCTCTTCTTTGATTCTCTATTGCTTCCAGTATTTTTATATATCTACCTAGTGTCTCTACTCTTCTATCTGAAGAACGCTTTTTATGTATTTTATAGTATTTGTCTACTGACAATGAATTCTGTTAGTGTTTACCCAAATTGGCCTTATTTTACCCACATTTTGGGAGGACATATTCAGTTTAGTATTGGGATAAATTTTTGAACTCTACAGAGTATTCATTATTTTCTGGCTTCCACTATTTCTACTGAAATACAAGATCTCAGATCTTTTACAAGATCTATTTTTCCTCTGTGTCTCTTTTGCCTCACTGATTTTACATTTTTTTCTGTCTGAATTTTTCATCAATGTGTTTATAATGCATATAGGTGTAGTTCTCATTTTTTTTTATGCTTGGATGTAGAACTTCTGAAATCTAAGAGTTACTGTTTTGCATCAGTTCTGACCATTCTGGATTAATATATGCATTATCTTTCTCTGTTTGCATTATTTCTCACCTTGTTCACTATCTTCCTACCTCACTTTCTTTTCCCATTCTTTCTCCTCTATTCTTCCCGTCTCCCCACACACTTTTCTTAGTTTTTCTTTATGTCTGTATTTTAGTTGGAATATGTCCTGTTGACTTATCTTCCAGTTCACTTGTCCAGTCTTCTATTGGAGCTACACAGTTGTTAAATTCACCTAGGAATTTCAGTATTTCATTTTCTCTTTTATGTAGAATTTATTTTTAGGTTATTGTTTTTAAAGTTTCTGCTGTATTTAATTATGGAAAGCCATTCTTAATATTATGAGCTGTTTTCTAGTAGTCAGGGAAGGAAGAAGACTCTACATAGTCCTTTGCAGCATCTCTGAAAAATCTCTGATAGCCATCAGCCACCTAAAAAGAAAACTGAATTAATGGAGACTGTAGCACCAATTATAAGAAGGAAAAATTTTAGTAAAGGTTTCTTTTGAGAAAATTTCATTGTTTAAACAGCCAGCTTGAAATAGATCTGATAGAGCAATGGTCTCCTAGCAAATTTATGGCACTGAAGAGCAATTACACCATCCCCATTATGCCAAGTAGTCTTATTATTGGCTCTATTTAGCTTCTAAGGATCCTGTGTTTAACTATGTCAAACACAGGTCAGAGACTTTGGAGCATAGAGGAAGAAAATGTCCTATTCACCCCATAAATAAAGCCATAGCAGACTGGGACTTTAATCAGTTCAACCTGTCTGGTGGGACTTTGAGAAAGATTATCGAAAATATATCACATGATCTCCATTAACTGCGATGAAAGTAGAGCTTGTGCTCGTGTATATTTTCAAAAAGTATTGGTGTATCTGCAGGGGACCGAATTGTGTTTCTCCCTCCTAAATCTATATGTTGAAGCTCTAACTCTCAGTGTGGCTCTATTTGGAGATAAGGCTTTTGGGAGCTAATTAAGATTAAATGAAGTCATGGGATAGTACCCTAACCCAATAAGTCAATAATCTTATAAGAAGAGGAATAAGGAGATCTTTCTCTCCTCCTTTCTCTATAACAATATGTACTGAAATAATAGTGTATTAGTACTAGTTCAAAATATTTGAATTAAATTAAATATACTTGGCCATTTTGACAATTTAGAATTAGGTTGTTTTTTTTTTAAAGCAGGACCTTTAAAAGTAAGAGAGTTTATTAAGTACAGAGACTTAAATTCTTAATGATATCTCACTGATACACATTTAATTATTCTTACATCCAGAGGATGTCTCTTAGAGTACTCTTCCATTATTCACCAGGAAAAAAGTGCTTCGTGAGAGCTATCAAAATCAATTACAGTTTGTCCACTTTGGGGGGCCAATGAGGCAGAGAATTAACCTCCAACTAATTTCCAAAGTCATTTACCAGCTGATAGCTTAGTACATTTACTGCCACAGGCACCAGGCATTTTGGAACATTTGCAAAATGCACTCTGTAGAGTGTAGGAGCCTTTCAGCTGGGTCATGATAGACTCATGAGCCATGCTTGTTTATTTACTTTACACTCATAAAATCCCCTGGGGTACAGGAAGTACACAATCTAATTTTATTATTAAATACACCTCTAAAATCAACAAAAAATCCTATGCTCTCTAACTCAAACTAAAAACTGATTACTTAAATTATTCTAAAAGGCACAATAAAGCTAAAGAATTAATATGAGTTCAGATGAAAAGTATGTTAAATTGCTTTTATAATAAGCAGGAACCACCTCTAGGCATTATGGCTTTTTACAGATGATGAAATCTCTTAAACTAATCAATTGCTTAAAGAATAAAATCATAATGGCTTAATAGATAGTGTGGCCTAATTATTTTCTAGGTTCTAAGTTATTGGAATAGATAATATAAATATATTAACTCTCCCAGGACACACTCTTTAATTATCTGAGGATTTAGTCAAAATTTAACTATTTTTACAGTGATAACTATTTTATCATTTGGGAGGCCTAACTCTACAGCTCTTAACTCTATATATTTATACCTATAAATATATATAAAGTTATATATATAAATATACATACAATATATAAGTATATATAAAGATTTATTATATAAGTATATATATATGCATATAATCATTAACTAAATACAAAATAGGCTAGGGAGAAAAATCCTCTTAAGATGTCAAGATAAGAGGATGAGAAAATGCAACTGTGCTCAGCATCAACATGTCTAAGATAATCTTCCGCATGTATTCGCCCAGGCAGTTGAATTTATCTACATGAACCTTTAAGAAACACCATCTAGTAAGGATGCAATGTGAAAGGAAATTGATACACGTCAGGGGGAAAGGAATAAATGAAACATTTGTTAGGATGTATCAGACTACCGGTTCTAATACTGGGTGCTCAATATGAGACTTTAGTCCTATTTTCAAAGAACTGAAGACACTTAATAACATTTGTTTCATTTTGTTTTGGTTTTGCTGCAGTCATACCAGGTATGTTTCCTTAGTCAATATGACTAATATTTATCTCATTAATTCAGAAGTCTTTGATTTACCATATTATATTTACAAAAAGTGTTCTCAAAATAGTCAAAACATCAGATAAATTTATTCAGAGAGCTGGTTAGTCAAATTGGTTATACCCATAGAGGAAACAGGCAATCTGAGTATTTCTCAGAAATCTACGTAACCACAAATATCTTCTCCAAGGCATGAAATATTCATGAATAGAATCCTGACATTAGAACAATATTGTGAACTTAACTTTAGAAAGCTGTTCTCACATACCTGAGAGTGACTGCCTGTATGAACTCTAGGCCCTGGAGCAGGTGCAGGCTTAGATAGGATCTGGAAAGTCAGATTGGAATGACAAGATGCTGGCGGTAGCTGACTCATGCTAAAAGGAGAGCTAGGACAAACAGGATATATGTTATAGTCTTCATAATTCTTTATTGATTTTTTATTTAGATTCCTTTAAACTAACAGGTAATAATTTCAGTAAAATAGTATTTACCAACACAAGCATACCATAATAGTATGATAGCCACTAAAAATTTAACATTGTTGCAGAAATTATACTAGTGTTACTTTGAAATGTCTTTAATAAATAAGTACTTATAAAGATGGGGACTGGGGTCTTTTTCAAACCAGGACAACTAGCACCTTGCCTGAAAAACCTCTGTATAAATTACAATACAAAAGTCCTTTAACTTTTCTGATGAACAAGAAATATCAAAAACAACAGACTTCTTTGACATTTGCCTTTTCCCACATCCCCTCAATACAGGTTCTTTGGCCCCAGCAGGAAGGTTGAATTGCGGAGTAGTTGAGAAACATTAGGGGGACTAAAGTTAGAATACTCATGTAACAGACTTTAAAAAGGAATTTGACATGTGCTATTTAAAATGTGTGTATACTCATACATGAAAATTCATACAATGATCTCACCTTATAAATTATATATAATTTAATACACATTATAATTTAATTATCAAAATGCAAATAAATCAAGTGCTGTCTAACTTATTCAAATTCCTTTTCTTTGACAGCATTATCATCAATGAATTAAATCCTGCAAGTAAAGCAGATGGTATAAATAAGCTGCTTATACCAACACATAGCATGTGAAAAAGGTTGATTAAACTGCCTCATCATGAATTTTATACACACACACACACACACAAAAAAAAAAAACCAGTCTAGCAACATTTAAAACAAAACATTTTCCCTCAATTCAGTTATTGGGAGAACATTAATTATCATCATAATGATTGTAGCAACTAAAAATATACTGTAAAACCACTAATGTATCTTTAAAAATAAAATGTTATTTGAGTTCTTAAAGAAGTGCATATATACATGGTACTAGAAATTGCATTCAAATAACCTTTAAACATTGACAAATCACCCTAATCTCAAGATGATGGCATCTGCTGGTTGGTATTCTGCATAAAAGTGAATGAAGACTACCAATTCCATATGCTTTCTCAAAAATAAATTACCCAGAAAAGTATACAGTAATTTCCAAAAATGCACTAGGGTTCTCGTGATTGGTATTATTGGCTGGTTATGGTTCTCAAATATATGAATATAGACTTGAAGAGGTCAATAATAGGTTTCTAATCTATAATCCTGGTTTATCTAAGTTTCTGCAAATTTTTCTTTTTTTAATTCTAATTTTTTCTCTTTTCTATTCTCTTCAACCTTTTATTAATTTATTTCAGATTTTCTAAATTAGATAACTATAAAAATGTCACATTAAGGAAACAAGATTTGTATATTGTATAGATATGGGAGTGGCGTGTACCATATGTACACACATGTGCCTGTCATTGCTTAGACTCCTTTTGAGCAGTGTCTTTGTCATCACCATATCTTTATTTATCAGTCTAGGATAGGCACCAAAATAATGAATGCTCGACACCAATGAAGTCCTACTTCCTGTACTCCATATTACAAAATTCCTCTATACTGCCAATAAAATTAATAAAGCATTTTTTGAAGCTGTTGCAAAGTTAGTTTCAATACAGCCAATTAATGAGATCTAATGCAGGTGTTTTTTTTTTTTTTAATTTCTGCAGACCGAATTTCAGATTTGAAGTTCAATAGAGTAATTAATTCTTAGTAACATCATGGTCCTCCCAGGCTGTATAACTTCTTCAAAGAAAAAAAGTCAGCATTCAAATTACTTATTCCAATCAAATTCGCCCACTGAAACAAGTAAAACTTGCATATTCAAAACAAAGGCCTACATTGTCTTGAGTAATTTGAAATTAAATTCTGTTGACTGTTTGATCCAAATTGTCTAAGCATTGTGGACAACACGATGAGAAACAATACATGATTTGGATCAACAGACTTGTGTCTTTTCTCAAAATCCCATTCCCACGAAGTGCCCAATTTCCAATAGTGAGCACTTTGATTATGAACAGCAGTGATTACATAGTGCATAAAGGATATCTTTACATGGAAAAGAATCTCATGTCATCTATGCCAAGCTTGAGACTCCTTAAATTCATGATTACCGAGATTCACAATTTGAAGAAGCTAAATTTTATGTTATCTTTTCTTCCTGATAGGCCATCTCCATACATAGAATACCAAAAATGAATTATGCATCTGCTCATAAGTACTCTGTAATATCAATTGTATAAGAATTGCATCTAAAATTCACTTCATAAAAGTAAGTAAAAATTCCCTTAGGCAGTATTCTAAGCAATGGAAAAAGAAAAAGCATTTCCGACAAAGTGAATATTCTTGTGACAATCACACAGCATGAAAATGCACTGCTTCCTAGCAATACAATAATTCATTTTCCAGAATTATTCAGAGGAGCAAGAGATAAGAAAGTTGGGAAGCCAGAAGGTATGACTACTTACTGCAAACACAAAGGGAAATGCAAATGATATCTAAGAAGAATCTTTAGAAAATACTGGTATTTTTAAGCATACCTGCATTGAAAGAGCTGGTCATTTTCAATATTTAACATCAAACTTGCAATCTTAAATTCTTTCATGTCAAAATAAAGAATAATTATTTATTTTTTAAAAATCTGAAAATTATCAACCTTGCAGCTTAATCTATAGTCATCCAGAAAAGATTAAAATGTATTTTGTCCTGAGTAGGTTCTGTTTCCAAAATAGCTTTTATTTCTATGTTACAATTATGTATTTTTGATTATATCATTTTTATTGAGGTAATTTGGCTTACCGCACATGATTTAGAGCTGTAGTTTCCCAACTCCTCAGATATATATATCTACACTATGCCGACCACCAAAGCACCAATAATCTTCCACCATAGTCCATTGGGCCACATCCTACCCCTCTGGGAGCTTCAATTTTGTTGTCAAATTTCTAGATTTTGTTTGAGTTTAGTTTTTTCTGTTCCTTTGTTGTGTTTCTCTATATCCCACATACATGTGGAATCATCTGATATTTGTCTTTCCTTCTGATTTAATTTTCTTAACAAATTCCCATTTAATGCCATCCATATTGTCACTAAGGGCAAGATTTTGTCTTTTTTATATCAGTATAGTATCCCATTGTGTATATTTACCACACTTTCTTTATCCATTTATCTCTTGCTGTGCATTTGAGTTGTTTCAATAGTTTGACTATTGTAAATATTCTATAGTGAAGATATATCACCTGAACCAGCATTTTCACATCCTTAGGATAGACTCTTAACAGTGGATTTGCTTGATTACATGGCAAATCTATTTTTAATAGTTTTTGAAAGTCCATACTGTTTCCCATGAGGGCTAACAGAGTACATTCTACCAACAGTGTAAGAGAGTTCCTTTTTCTCCACAACCTCACCAGCACTTGTTGATTCTGGTCATTTTGACATGGGCTATCTTCATGGTATGAGGTGGTATCTTATTGTGGTTTTGATTTATATTTCTCTGATGATAAGAGATGATGAGCATATTTTCATGTGCTGTTATCCATCTGTATGAATTCTTTGGAGAAGTGTCTATCTCTTCTGCCCATTTTAATTGGTTTATTTATTTGAAATTAGTTTTATTGACTTTTATTTCTATTAAAAATTCTAAAAGCACTGTTTTTTCATTTGGAGTGCTGTGACAGGCACAATTATTTGCCTACCCAACAACCATTCCCTCCTATTTTAATAGATCTTTAATTTTTACCAAGTGAGGCAAGAATTTTGCTCAGTGGAGATGGTCCATCCTATCCCAGGGGAGTGAATTATAATTGATATAAAAATTTATGAAAATGTTTCCAGTTTGTCACTGGTTGGTTTAAAAGTAAGAATTTCTGGGGGAAGTGGAAGGAAGAATATAAAAAGTTAAGAGCAAGTCTTCCTTCCTTAAAGCTCCTGGGAAAAGTTTTCTCACCCCAGTTAAAGAGAAACAGAAGTAGAGAAGAAGTTATTCTTTTCCTTGACCTTTTCTTTTGCCTTTAGACAGAATTATATAGATGTGATACTTAAAGCTACAACAACTCTCTTTTTACAATAAAAGTCAAACTTGAAGTCATGACATTAAAAATGGCAGAAAGCTGGGATCCTTGGTTGCTGATGACAACACTGAGGTTTTGTAATAGCCTGTTCTACAACAACACATTCCAGCATGATATGAAAAAATAAGCCCTGGTTGTTAAAGTCAGTTTTAGATGCCAATTTTTTATGCAGTTAAAATCATCTTAACTGAAGCTAAAGAATGATGAAAAGGTTATGGATACATAGCAAAGTAGCAATAGTAAGCAGAATCTCAGATGGCCCTCAGCATTCCGCCCCTGGTGGCTATACCTTTAGGTAATCACTTTTCCTAGGGTGCAGGTAACCCTAACTTGCTCCTAGTCAATAGGATATGGTGAAGGTGATTGCATAGTTAATTCTTTGAGTGCATCACACTATAAACTCTGCTAGCACACTAAACAAATTTCCTGTTGGCCCTGAAATAGCAACTGGTATGTGGAGAGGCCTACTGACATGACGTGAATGTGATCTCTCAGAACTAAGGTTTCAGTCTCCAGTAACACAGGACTTAATGCTGAAGACAGCCAGTGAGCTTGGAAGAACATTGCCCAAGGCCTTAGAGGAAATCACTGTCCAGGCCAAGACTTTAGTTCTAACCTTGTAAGTTCCTGAACAGTGGGCACAGTTAACCAAAACCTGGATTCCTAAGAAAACAATAATGTAACAAATTGCTGGTGTTTCAAGCCTCCACATTAGTGATAATTTTTTATACAGGAATGGAAAACTAAAACAATGCCTCAAAGGAAATGACCTGTCTAGATAAAATAAATTGGTTACACACTTTCCAACAAATGTCCTTTGAGATCATTATTAACTGTCCCAGTGAGTTCTTAATTTTCCCATTAAACATAGGCACATATTTGTGTAAAAACATTCAACTTTAAATTCAATATTCAGTAATTCAGCACTGCTTTTTAAACTATCCCTTGGATTTAAAAATATTCTAAAATGCAAACTTCTTCAAAGTACGTACTTACCAAATTTTTTTCATTAGCAACTTAGTATGTGTAATCTTACACTTGTTTGCTCTTTTCAGGTATTGATTTAAAAGCCAAAATAAAATTACTTGTCTAAGAATGAGTTAAATTACTAAGTCAGTTTTATTTATGAATCCAAACATAATGGTACCTTAAAAAATAACTCTGAAAAAAAAGTCTCCCAAAGGGAATTTATATTTCACTATACTGCTATATACTCAGAAAGACAGGGAGAAAAAGAAAACAAAGGAGGGGAAAAGGAAAGATGGAAGGAATGTAAAAAAGGGAAAAAAGAAAAAGAATTAACAATGTTATGCATATTTGTGTAACCTCTATAGAGCCAAATATAGAGACAGGCACAGAATAGTTTGATAATAAATATGTGTTGCATGATATTTAAAAATAAGCAAATGTTCAATTATTACTCAGATAAGGAATGTTCAGGAACACTTTTGTAATGTTAATTTGAATACAATTATAGGGCTGAAGACAAATTATAGCTGGAGTAAAAAGATTCACTTTTCACAAAAATGTGTGTGATTAAATGGTAGTGTGTACTTGTGAATATGTGTGTATGTGCAGCTCTAGAGGAATAATAGTCTTAGGGAAAAGACATCAAGATCTCTAAAAGCTGTTTAGCTGGACAAAAATGGTTATAACAGAGGTACAGGTTTTATTTCATTTGTATCTTTATTTTTTAGAAGATAGGATGTTTTTGTTAATTGATTTTTAGTTTAAGTCATATTTACATATTAAATATCATTTTTTTTAATTCAATAGTAGTTTTCTCTTGATCTATATCACCCTCTAAACTTACTGTAGTACCTACTATAAGGCTAATTACTATTTCCGTTAGAGACATAGTTATCTCAGTCTTGCTCAGGTTTGGCTTTCTTTGTATGGTTAAAAAGTCTTCTAGTTTTTTCCTGAATCATATCAGCTTCTGGGTTACGATTCCTTGGCATCTAAAATGCACAATAACTTTGTAAAAGAAAATAGATACAGCACAAAAAGGCTTTGAATCTTCTATTATTATGATTGAACTTAAATGACTTTCAACATTCTTGGAAACCAATGACCTAGACAAAATGTTGAATTTTCTTTCCTTTGGAAAGTGGTTTAAAAGAGCTTAGGGTAAAAACTAAAGAAAATAAATTGAAGGTGAAAGGAGGTTGCTTCTTTCAGTTAAAAATAGCATACCCATTTAATAAAAAATGGTTCACTTTATGCTGTAATACAGCAGTATGACATAATTTTTTTAAGTTGCGAATGGTTTTGAGTGTTATAAAATGCCTTTGATAAAGCATGCTTGACTTCTAAAGAAATCTCATATTTCTGAATCACTGGTTGAATTTATTGAGTTATTTCAATCCTTAAGAGGCACAAAGACCTAGGAAAACTGAACAAAGGAACTATGCTTTGAAGAGATATTTTCTTTGTAGAAATAATGATAGGAAAAGCGAAGGAAATGGAATAAAACAATATTTTTGTGTATGCTCAGTCAGTAAGTGCCTAAAAAATAAAACAAAGCTTGCCAAAAAGCAAGTAGTTATACATCATAACCCTGATACTCAAATGCTTTTCAAATTGGAATTCTCAGGAAGTGTAAGATCATTTATCAGCACTCAGAAAACTGAGAAACATTGAGTCTTTTTTAATTTCATGTAAAAAATGCATAATGTACATGAATACATATTAGTAGATAGCATTGCTTATGATGCCTACTCCTCTCAAAAACATCATTATAAAAATAATAGCCATATTGCCTGTGATTTGGCATTGCCTAGAAAAATTCACCTTCTTACTCCAATTGAAGCACAACAAAATCCCTAAAAGTCCTAGATTGTGTGATGCTAGCTGCTCTTCTATCCCAATTGCGAGTCAGAGATCCATTTGCTTCTTTCATTGCCCAGTATGACTTGTGCATGTAACTATCACAAATCTGTTTACAGTATATTTGCATTTATGCCCATCCACCTTTTCTATAACTCTAATAGTTGTGAAAGAAAAAAGAAACAAGAAAGCCATTAGGTCAAGCCTTCATTAAAATTTTGCAGCACAAAAATAGGTCTAACATCAAAGATCTAAAAGGAGCAAATAGCTCACAGATTATATATAATGGGTTGAGGAATGCCAGAGTTCAAGTTTATTCCACGAATTGGGTACTGCTCATATTCTCAGAAGAGTTGGAGAAACTTAGGTTGCATGGATAACAAGACAAAAAGTATAAATGGGACCATAGTTTAGCACACATTGCTTGGTGAATTTAGTTTCAGAAGGGATTGATGGAGTAGTGGGGGAGGTAGTTGGGATTGTAAGAGTCACAATTTGGAGGGCTTTCAAGATCTTTCTCGATCTTTAGGTCAGCATTGGCCTGAAGAGAACATTTTTAAGTTAAATTTCAGATCTTCATCATTAGCTGAAATTTCTGATTCTGAAGAATTAATAAGACTTGTGATCATAAGAGATGACTGAGTTTATGGTGCATTCTTCATTTTCTCCTATGATCTTTTGTTTTCTCTATGATTTCAGTTATTGTTTGGGATAGTAGCTGCATGGAAACATTTAAGACTAAAAAGAATATAATATAGGACTGTGATGGACAGTAAGTAGCATCATTAATAAACATGAAATACCCTGCTTAGCCCTCCAATATTTTCCCTCATCCTATTAAGGAAAAAACAATCACAAATCCCCAGCTATTTGAATTCCCTTTCTAGATAACCCAGAACGTAACAGAGGCCATGTCTCCAATTTCTGCTTTTAAAATAAATCTCTTCTGTCTTATCTTTTATCCTATCAGTCAGGTTTTGTCACAGCACCAAAGAATAACCTTTGCAAAAAAGATAATTAAAATTAAAAGGAGAAAAATCTTTAATAGTTCCAAATAATAAGTGTGTGACAATTAATACTTCCTAGATAAGGAAATCTTTGTGTTGGAACTTTGAGTCACAATTGTCTGTATCTAGAAATCTGTTCATTGATGTGGGATTCTTGGGAAAGCTTTCTCCCCGATCAACCTCTCTGCTTTGGAAATAATCATGTAAGAGTTTCAAGAATAATGTAGCAAATAATTCTGTATATATATGGACCATAATTAAGATCTGAGTATGTTTTCTGTACATTATTCATAGGGATTAAATTGTAGATTATACCTAAGGAGATGATTCTGTTTCAGATTTTAATTTATTTTACATAACTGATAGAAGTTATCCTCTTTAAAACAATAATTGGATTTTAAAATCACTATCCTTTTCATTATACGTAAGAACAGAAACCGATTCAATTAGTATTTTGACATATCCATATAATTCTGTGTTTACTGCACGTCTATAGTCCTTTACTTCATTTTTGGTAGAGATCATCATATATTTAAACATATTTTACTTCCTTAATATATATTAAAACTAAAAATTTTCTGAACAAAATAGAGTCAAATTCAAAGCCAAGATTTACGCTGTGGAAAACTGTGCTTTTTATTAGAGGTTGTGCAAATGTCATCATTAGTTAACTTTCTTTGTTTTCCTTCTTACTTTCATTCTTTGAAACTACATTTAATATTTTAGTGAGGAAATTTAGGTAGGTATATTTATAATCTTTTCATCTTTATCCAAATCCTCTGCTTAATTCCATCTTTCATCCTTTATATACATAATTCCAAAAATAAGCTCAAAAAGAAAATGACAGCATCTTGAATTTTGTTCTATTAATAATAAACTAGCTTATGCTGAGAAAAGTACTTCAATTAAGTTTCTTTTATTTGATAATCATGACAACTTTGTGAGAGATAATCACAATAGAAAACGGAGCTTGACAGAAGAATGGCATAATTTCCCAAAATTTTAAAATCTATCAAGACAGAAGTATGAACTGAGATCTTCTGATTCTAATTCTAGTCTTCACCCTGTCTCTCATTTTATTTTAAAATGCAGAAATGTACAGGTCACAAGATCAAAATTGAGGCAAGTATACTATGGTCTCAAAGTCTCATTCACAACAACTCCAAAGCAGTCTTGATAGTTTTGGCTCGCCTTCTCTATTAAGTCTACTCACTACTGTTTCTAGGGGCATTATAATAAAATGCAAAAGAATAAATGTTTAGCCAAGGAAAAAGCAGTACTGCTAATCAGGGTCATCTGGGTGAATTTGTTGTGGTGGTACTATTTTTGGTTTATAAACTTTAGTTTCTAACAAGGATGTATGTGAAAGTTATAGGACAGTTATTAAATAATAGGGTAAAAATATGACACTAGATTCAAAACTATGTTTCCAGTTAGCAAATCTGTTTGCTGCATCAAAACACTTGCTGGCTCTATTCTACTTGAAGTTACCTACTTTCCTAGCATACCAAGTGTTCATCATGTCATAGTTAACTTTCCTTAAGTTTTTCTTCTCCAAAGTAAACTCCTTGTAGTTAAGGTTGTTTATTATTCACATCTTTTCTGAGGTCACTTTACTGCTTATTAGGTACTTGATGCTTTCTGAATAAAAGATCAAAGGAATGACAAAAGCACTACAAGACAGCCTTCTAAGACAACCTACTGAGCAGTTGACAAATGGAATTCAAAATCCACCATTTGAATGTACAGCTCACATAAAAGCATACTTTAAATAAAATGCTTAAGAAGCAATTATTGAAATCATGTGATTGGCATACAGCCTTCGTATCAGTTTCTTCCTGCTTGTTTACAATTTATTCTTTAATATGGCTAATGCTGCAAAAACTTAAATGTGTATTTTCTTGTAAATGTAACTTTGCTGTATCAGCAAATACAGTATGGTATTGTAAATGTATTTTCCTTCCTTATGATTTTCTTAATAGCATTTTCTTTACTTTAGTTTACATTATTGTAAGATATAGTACATAATTCATTTGTGCACACAGTGTAAAATTTTCTGGGGACCTCCACCTCTGATCTAGCTGGCAAACAAGAAGTTATCTTAACAGGATCCATTTTTTTATCCATTCTACCACCTGAAGGTATAAGTCAGTCTTTTCAAATCCTCACTTTTGTTATCTAATAAACTCTTTGCCTCTCATTGAGACTTTATTTTTTTAGTTAACTCATTTAATGTACCAAATATGTGTTAAGTGACTATTATCATTATTGAGCAGACTATTAGTCGTTAACTTTTGCAGGAGTCAAAAGTTATACAATGATTTTTGACTGCTAGTCAGTCTCCTGACCCCCATGTAGTTCAAGGGTGAATTATACTACAGAAAAATACTTTACAAAAGATAATTAACAGAAAATTTTATGTTAATGTGTAATAATGAGCCAAAGTAATTAGTCTCTAAAAAGTCTCCTATACAGTTACATTTATTAGGTTCTAAATTATGGACATATTGTATGGATAATTTTTCAGAAAATGTTAACCTAAGAGAATAGATCTTTATCTAACAAATTTCTGATTTATAAAATTATAGGGGTCCCCTTGTCATTCTCTAACATAATATTGAAAGATATATTCAGACTTTTTTTAGGCAAAATGAGATGTTGGAGATAAATAGTAAGAAGAGTGATTCTAAGTTATTATGAATTTATTAGCAAATCATAAAAATTAAATTCTGAAGAGTTTTGTAAAATGCAAAATTGAATGATTTTTCCACCTGCTTAATTCACTCTTTTTCTTTTAATAATAGCAATTGTTTTGTGTTTTTGTACTTTGCCATTTTGATTCATTTACTGACAATAATATTTATGTCTAAAATATCATCTTCCATTTAGTGTCATGATGTGAGCGAAGGATATAAATTGGCATAAATTGAAATGAGCACTGCGATTTACCCAGAAACAAAAGCAACTCTTTGCCAATCTGAAGAGCAAAGTTGTCATTGCAAGCTGAGGGAGCTGAGGGGTAAAAGAAGCTTAACTGTCACAGTATTCACCTAAATTGTATTCAATTACAAGTCCTTTTTTTTTCATATTTAGTGAAAAGATAGGTTATGTGTTGATATTTTAAAGTATAGGCTCTGATTTTCCTATCACCTGTTTTGGCCTTTCACTGAAAAAGAATAAACAATGAGGTGTAATATTAAGATTTTAGATTGTGTTTAAATGATTACTCAGCTGGCTTACATCTGTAAGTACAGGTGGTGATTTTACAGTAATTGTGTTGTGATATTTCCAACTTGATGGTTTTTCTTCCTCTGTCTGATTCAGTTAATAAGTGTTCTTTCAAGATTGGCTTTTTTTTTTTTTTGCCCCAGATGTTCCTGTTTTGGCTCATGTTACTTAACACTGATTCATTTCAGTGCAATTGCCATGTTAGATTGACTCTAAAATGGCTTCTTCCAGTTTGGAGTGGTGGATGGCATTATGAATTTGTTGTCAAATTAATTTGTTCTTATACCTGACAATTAGCCCCAAATAGCAATCTTAATCATGTAACAAAACAGCAGAAATCGTTTAATTATTTCAAAGAAAAGTATTTTAGAGTAAGAGATACTGCTAACCTACAAAGTCTACATTGCAATATTACCTCACACTCATCTATACTCACATTCTATAACCAGATTCTTAAGAGGATTTAGAAAGAGTTCCAAAAAATTTCAAATTTCAGTAGTTTCTGCAGTTTTTCATCTTTTGTAAATTATGCATGGTCTGTAGATAAAATGAAGTGTAACCTGGCAGTCTTAAAATTATTCACCTTTTCTATACAAATTTTATTTTTAGTAGGTTCACTTCTATTTTCAGATGTTTATTTCAGCATTTCTATTAATTAGAAAATATTTGTCTGTTATACTTCAAAATTAATTGCATATCTTAAAATCTAAGAGAACTGTATTTACAGTTGGTGTGCCCGTTGAAAATTTCATGTTACAATGCACTCATACATGTTAATATAAATGCAGACATCTTGCTTGTACTACCAGAAAGGTAAAAGATGAGAAGAAACTAAACGATGGGAGAAAATACTCAGAAACATTAATGAGACATATTAATAAAACATATGGTAGGAAGGGCTTGGAAATAATGAGAGCGCGCCTGAATATGGAGATGAGACCAATGCAAATGAGCAGGACAGCTCTGCAGACCTGGAAAAGTAACACTCAGCCCAGGCTGTTTCTGTAACAATACCTCTCTTCATTCTCCTCAGCCAGGCTTTGCACTGATTCACTCCCTACTCTGCTGTCTTGTTGCAGCCTATTCCCAATAATGTATCTGGTTGTTTTCAAGACCCCCCTACTCAAGAATAGGCAGGAAAAGAGAATGCATGCTCTTGCTTGTTACAGATTTTCTAAATCTCTAATCAAGTCCATTAATTCTTTGAAATCAAGCCACAATGGGGGAAAAAAGAATTTTGTTTGGCTTTTTTCTATTTATCACAAGGTTAACCTGAGTATATTATTTCCTGGTTAGGTCTTGTGTTTGGTATAGGAAAGTTCGAACTTTCATCCTTGAGTGAAATGCTAATTCTATTGAATTTTAAGTTACTCTTTTTGATGTGCACTCAACATCTTCAAGTTTTAGTGCCCTCATGTGAAAATGGGGGATTAATACTAGCCTATAACATAATGTTAAAATTTAATACATGGCTGTATGCAAATACCTGGGATATATTTTATTTTTATAGTGGATTGAATTGTGTCCAAGATATGTTCAAGTCTTACCCTCCAGTACTGGTGAATGTGACCTCATTTGCGAATAGCATATTTACAAATGTAATCAATTGAAGGATCATCCTGGATTTAGTGTGGAACAATGACTGGTGTTCTTATATTCTTATAAGAGAAACAAAAGGGGACTATGATACACACAAGGAATACCATATAAAGACAGAGGCAGATGGAATTATGAAGCCCCATGCAACTAAATGCCAAGAATTTCTGGCAGCCACCACAAATTAGAAGAGAGTTGTAGAGCTGATACTGACTCAGAGCTGTAGAGAGCATCAACTCTGTCAACACCTTGTCCCTGGATTCTGGGCCTACAATACTGTGAGAAAACAAATTTGTGTTCGTTATTGAGGCCAATTTATGATGATTAGTTTCACAGGCCCCAGGATACTAATAGAATCTTCAAACCTGATTCTCCCTAACATACTTATTTTTCTATGAACTCGTACATTTTCAGGTGCGATATCTTGTCAATGTGTGCCTATATGGCCATATCTGTTAAGTGGCATTGATTTGTTTACTGCTCAACTCTCATAAGAAATTGGCCTGTGTCACAACTGTTATTCCAGATTTTTAACTATCACCCTATCAGTTTTAATGTGATTGATTGATCCTGAGAAAGGGGAAGTGTCTTGGGACTACAGGTGAATTTAGAATGCAGCAATTTTTGGTAGGCAGAGGATGAAGTTCAGCTAGAGTTATATTTTGTCTGGTAGGACAGCACATACTATACATCTTCAATTAAGAATAGAGAATATTTAATCATTAATCATTTTTAGAAAGTGATAAATATAAGCTCAGGTACCATCTGTTTGAAAATAAAAAGTATTAAGCATACTAAAAGCAGGAATATGAACTTAGTGTCTCATTTTCCAGGATTAAAATTGTGACCTTTTGGCTAGACTCCAGATTTCTAAGGCAGCTTCATACTACAATGCATAATTAACTTGGCAGACTCAGACAGTGTTCTAGGTATTTATGGGAAGTGAAAAGTGAACAAGACATTTCATGTTCTCAAGGATTTTAAACTCTAATTAGAAAAGTGAGATGTATACACTTGAAAATGTAGCAACAGGCAATAACAAATTATAAATGTCATCCAAGAGGCAGTGACAGGAATCAATTCCTGATTTCACTGCTCATTATGGTTGTAGACCAAGAGTTTGCTGCAAGCTATAGATAGCAAAAGGTATTCATGTATTGCTGATGTGTTTCATTTGTACGTAGATAGAGCACTAAGCAGTATCCCCCAAAACATACCTCTACAAAATTAGACAAGACCTGTGATAGTAAACTTTATCACACGCTGCATAGCATTGATTAGTCAAAAAATTAATTAATTAAAATTACTAAGATATCTTACTCTTAAAAAGCACATTTTCCCCCCTTAATTTCATGTTTATTTGTTGACTATTACTGTTCAGGAATTGAAGCTAGAATAATCTTATATTTAAAATTCTGGGATGGGGGTGGAATGAGGATAAAATAATTTCTATTTTTGCTTTCTTACTCCATTAAAATGTGAGAATTTATGCTAAAAATTAATGTATGGAAGAAACTGTCATAATTGCCTGTAAGTGCAGTTTATTGTCACTCTTTTATGCTTCTAAGAACTAATTACCTAGATAGACTTGCTATCACATGCTGTGCTTATATAAACACATTTTTGTTTGTAAAATAAAAGGAAACAAACCAGTATTTTTAAAATATTAAATGATGCAGATATTATCTACCCAGAAAAAAAGTAGGGGAGCAAAAGAAAAAATTAACAATTTTCTTTATCAGTCAGTTTTCTTTGTTAGTTCAGGCTGCTGTAACAATCTACCATAGAAAGAATGGCTTATAAATAACATATGTACTTCCCATAGATTTTGAGTGTGGAAGTTTGAGGTCAGGATGCCAGTGTGTTCAGGTTCTATCAGGAACACATTCCTTGTACATAGAAGGCTTTTCTCTTGTACCCTCACATGGTAGAGACCAAAGAGAAGCAAGTTCTCTCAACTCTTGCAAAGGCACTAATCCCCATACACTTATGAACTCCTCTGACCATAATTGCCTCTCAAAGACCTCACCTATTAATACTATCACATTGAGGGGTAGTGTTTCAATATATGAATTTGGGACGGAGGTAGACTTGAACATTCAGTCCATAAAAACAATGCAATGCTCTATGAAATAATTTTTAAAGAAATATTTATTATTGCGTGGAAAATTTTGTGAATGTAAAGCAAATGCATCTTTGTATCTTTGATTTTTTTTTAGATTTAGTTATTTATGCATACAAGCTGGGGTACAGGCCAGAGGCGTGGGGGCGGCGAGAGGGTTCACCAGAGACAGAGTGAGGAGCAGAGCAGGCAGATGGATGGAAACACACTGCTGAGGGGAGCAGTGGGCGAGGCAGGAAAGGCCTGCCACGCCATGTGGGAATCTCCCCAGCAGGGCATGGAACTCTCGTCGCCGCTGTCGACAGCTCCACAGAGCAGCATTTAACTGCTGCGCCACCAGAGAGGCCCCTGTATTTTTGATTATTTTATGCTATGGAAAATAATTAAAACAGTTATGCTTTTGGTTAGTTATTTTTATGAACTAGTAAATATGCTCCAAACAATGTGTTCTAATCTCTGTAAAATAGATAAATATTATTTAAAAACTTCAGCAGTCTACTTTGCAAACTCCTATCTAAATTTATGTGGAAACAGGAAAAGAATGCATATTAGAGAAAAAGAAAAAAAATACCCCTGTATCTACTGTGGTCTTTGTTATCTTGGGTTTGCTAGGTATGATTTCCTTTGCTTTTCTCCGAAGGGATATTATTCCACTTGTTTTTTATTTTAAATAACTTCCTCCTAATTTGACATCTGATTGAATCCTTTTTTATTTACCAGTACTTCCATGGTTTTCTTTTTTCCTATTTTTTATTAGCATATTTTTATACCAAGTGAAATTTTGGATTGACTAGAAATAGATATCTCTAGTCAAACTCTCATACAGGATGGAGTTAATATTTGTTTATTTACACTTCTTACTTTAGTCATGTTTTATTGTAATCATGACTATTAAATGTCACGAGACTGTATTTACATCTGTTAGTTGATTCAAAAGTGCAACATTCAGTAAACCAGCAAGGTATGAAATATCTAATTTAACTGAACAAAAACCAATCTAGAATATTTATGATGTGGCTTATATTTTGGTTTGTCCAGTTGTTTTTAACTTTAGTTTGTATAGTAGTCTTAGGGATTTATTTCCCTGTGGTTGAAAACTTCAAATTCAATCAACTAATGTATTGTTATTTTATTTAGTTAATGCATTTTTAAAAATATTCTGAATTATGTTTCATTGAGTCAGGAGAATATAAAAAATGAAAAAGCTAGCTACTAATATTTTGTAGCCAGCCAAAAAATGCAATCACCTAGTCATCACCATTCATACTTGCAATTAAGTTTAATACAGCAATATAAAATTGCTAAGTAATTCTTACTGAGGAAATAACTATAAGAGTCAGTTTTACAAAGATTTTTGAAGAGGTAGTAACTTGAAATGTTGACAACTTTAGTCACTTTGTTTTAGTGCCAATTCTGAGTAGAACAGAAGGATAATTCGTTTTCAAACCTATGAGTCATCTTTTTATACTACTAGCTTTAAAACTCAAATATTGAAATAACACATTAGCCTAATAATATTGTAAACTTCTCATTAAGTTTTCAAACATTAGCTTTTCTTAACTGATTTTTCTGGATATGTTTCTGTGAGAAAAAAAAATGAAATTATATTACTGCTTTGATAGCTCAATTTTAGTCTTGTTAAGGTGAATAACTTTTTATTCATCTATGAAATCTGGACTTTATGCATGTAACAGTTCAGAGCAGTTTATCAATGTGAAAATAAATCTATGGTATTAGTTACTGGTAATTATGGTTAAAAAATTCATCAAGTAAAATGTTAGTGTGGTTTTCCAATAATAGAATTATAAACGCAAAAAATAAATCACTTCATAAAAATTTTGAAAAGAACCTAAATCCTACCAATAACATTAGGGCTGAGAGAGTTAAATAAGGATATTAAATAAGACTGCTCTTGACTTCTCCCACATAGCTATGTCACTGTTCCATCTGCATTGTTTAAGTGGTGAATTAGAATCACAGAAATATAAAATAATAACCTTCAGTTTTCCCTGGAGGACATGTTGACCTTTCTCTAAGCTTTTTAGCTCTTTTTACTTTTGTTAATGTTTAATTCATATAACAAATGCACAAAAAGGTAATGCTTTCATATTTGTAAAACATCATTGAGCATTGCAAAATGTGAAGAAACCTGACTTGGTTACTTTCTCTGATTTTAATATTGAAATAAGTCAATTTTAAGAGCAACAACCATGTTTTTTTACTTTTAATTTGTGAAAAGGTGAGGGAAATATCTTGTCAATTATATACTCCATGCCTTTCAATTTCTCATTCATATATATCTATGATCATAATCTCATTTTCTTGCAATAATTATGCCAAGAAACTGAGATATATTTTAATATGAAGATGCTATGAAATATTTAAAATAACTGCGAGATCAAAATTCACACAATTAACAATTTGTATTGTGCTCACTGAAAGAGAACCTCTAAGCTTCAGAATAGCTTTAAAAGAACAGGAATAATATAATATTATAGTATGTTCTTGTTCAAGAGGAAGATCAATGACTTAAGTATTTTGGAGCATTTTGAACTGTGATGAAATGTGAAGATAATTAATTCATTTTCCCCAGTGTCATCTGTGTCCCAAACATTATAGATATTAAAATTTAAATAAGCGCATCCATAATACACCTGTCTTTTCTCAAACCAACTGGCTACTATTAACTAGTGTGGCATGGCAGCAGTCAGACCCACATGATGAAGTACCCGTGGTTCCCATACCCACTGGCTACTGCCTAATAAGTGAGAAAACAAACCAAGTATTTGATCAGAGGTTACTCTAGGTTGATTTTCTTGTCAGGAGTATTGTATGTATTGAATAATTAAAATGCAAAAAAAAATCTGTGAGATAAAAGATGACTTCCTTTAGTAGATGATGACACTGAATCTCCCAGGCACCTGTAATTTACCATAGTATACGAGCAGAGTTGAAAGTTGGACTAAATTTTCTTTGTTCCAAACTGTATTATCCAAAATCTGATCAAGAATTGAACAGTTAATTAAATACTAAATTGCTTGCTATAAGGCAATTACTGAAGATGAGTTAGAGATAATGTAGGGAAAGTCTATTTTATTTCTCCTTTGTTCATTCTCATAGTTCATCCTGATATTAATATTGGGTTGTAAAAATGGAAAGAGAACAAAAGTTTTCACTTTATATATTTTCAAGCAAACAAAAATGACACCAGTTATGAAATCCCCTATCACCTACCTGTCCACAGGTGACAGATCTTTGAATGTGTGTTAGCTGGGCTCCTCTTAAGGTGTTTGTGGCATGTTAGAGAAATTCTCAGAGAGGAGCCATTACAGGAGAGCAATCCCTGCTCAAACCTTAGCCTTTCGATTCTTCTGAACCACTGGTCTATACCCCCAATGCTAATTCCTTCAGAAAGGGAAAGTGAGTTCAGTGGGGCTAACAGGTTTAATTTTTCTTTAGACAACAAAGGGAGACAAGTTTTGACTGTACTATTAGCAATTCCTTGTAAGATTTTGCTAACAGGTACAAAATCATCACAGTTCAATGTACAGTTAGTAACTCTGTATTATTCTAGTCTATTACCATTTGTCACCTACCAAATGCCAGCCTGTCTTTCATCAATTTAATTGAGGAACAAATCACCAATGCTTCTCTTACTGGTTCTATTTTCTGAATAAAATTCCAGTGTCAGTCACTTACTGGACTCTCCTAACTGTGCTCTTTGGAAACTCTTTATGAAACTTCTTGACTGAAAACATTCCAGTCCCAGGCAAAACTGAAAGCTGATTCCTCATCTGAACACTTCTACCTTCAGTGTCACTGCTACTGAACATTTCTTTTTTCTTTTTTTTTTTTAAGATTTATCTATTTATACACACAAGCTGGGGTACAGGCCAGAGTTTGGGGCGGCGAGAGGGTTCACCAGAGACAGAGTGGGGAGCAGAACAGGCAGATCAGAAATACACTGCTGAGGGGAGCAGCGGGCGAGGCAGGAGAGGTCTGCCACGCCATGTGGGATTCTCCCCTGCTGGGCTTCGAACTCCCATTGCGCGCTGCCGACAGCTCCACAGTGCAGCGCTCAACCACCGCACCACCAGGGAGACCCTACTGAACATTTCTTTTGAAAAATTCTCCCTACACTAAAGTGTGTTGTCGCACTAGCTACAGTATTCTCCTTTCCTATGCCCATTAAGATATGGTATATCATGTAGGACATTGAATCAAGCTTTTGGCATATGCAAGAACATGGCAACAGGCAGCCACAGGAATCTCAGTTGTGTTTTCTACATCATTCATCTCTGTTTAACTAATAATTCTGTAATCTTTTCCCATGTCTTTTGACACAACTTGTTTGTTTGCTAATGCAGTCAACATCACACATGGAATTACACATTTCTTGAACTGTCACATTATAAATTAAGAGACTGGACAATACTTAAATTAGTACAATTCCAAGTTTCCATGGAATCAATTTTGTTTCAGCTTGAAAGAATGTTCTCCTCTGGCCTAATCAGCATGAGATAGACTACCATTTTCCACATATAGCTGTCTAGAGCCATATGAACAAATAGGGAGTGAAAAGGCAATCTCCACATGGTGGGCTAGGCAAACATCTTTATAGCATCTCAGTATTTAATAAACACAAAATTATCTAGATTTAGATTTGCATCTCAGTTTTTTCACATACCATTACTATTTCTCAAAGGATAATATTACTTCTTCACTGATAAAATGAAAGTTTCTCCTCTTACACATATAAACTGTTTTCCATCTGTTGCTATGCTATGGAAACAATTCTTCAACACATGAAAAAAATTGGATAGATTGCAAATGAACTTTTAAATTGAGCATCACTCATATCAAATCTGAGGAAAACTGCACAAATAAAGGCAGTGTAGTAAAATGTTTCCAATGAGTAGAAGTGCCAGACTGAAAATAAAATGCTAGTCTATTTGAGATTTAAGTTTCTTCCTTCCTTTTTGCAGAGCTAAAATAGTCACTTAAATATATAGGGTTATGATATCTATTGTTTACTAAATTTCCACTTTTGTTTAGAGCCTGTTCCTTATAACCTACAGAGGCACTACTCAAGCAATACTCCTCATCCCATGATGCATTTTATCTATTTTTTCCTATACTAGATGTTATCAACATACAAGTGCATTTCTACTATCTTAGAGTAAGCAAACAAAAACAGATTAAGCAATAAGTATTTTTAGTGCCACTTTCCCTTCCTGGCAGTACACCATAATAAAATTATTTGAAACAATTATTTATAATCATATTTGTCACTTATTGTCTCTAAAACTCACAGCTCTACTAACAGCAATCATAGCTGGGGCACTGGAGCCTCAGTACTACTCTCATGATGATAAATTCTAAGTCCGCATCTTACCTGTCCAGCAGGACCACTTGATATAAGAGATGTTCATTGGTTTCCTTGACATCTCACTCTAGTTTTTCTCCTGCCCAACTAATGCCGTTCAGCTGATTTTGCTGGATCTACTCTACCTCCAATATCAGATCTTAAAGTGTGATTGGCTCTTCAGCCCTTATTTCTAAACATAGTTATTCCTGTGCAATTTTATTCTCTCTCATGACTTTGAATACCTCCTCTATGACTATACACCCAGATTTATGTTTCTGCCCAGGACCAAGCATCAGATTCAGATATCCAAACCATCTACACAGTATTTTTATTAGCTATCTACTAGGCATCTCAAATATCACTTATCCAAAACCAATCCAATTTCTCATCTTTCCCAACAAATCTGTTGTTTTTCAAGTTTTTTCCATTTCAATTAACTTCAGCTCATTTGCTCTAGTTCAGTCTTTCATTTATACACCAAATGAATGATATTTCACCAAATTCTGTCAGCTACACTGACAGAACATTCAAATTCTGATTATCTCCTCACCACCTCCATCCATTTCCAGCTCCCAACATTGCTTGCTTGGATTACTACAATTGCTTCCTGACCAATTTCCCAATTACACACTTGTCCTTTACTGCCTGTTTTTTAACCAAGCAGTTTGAGTCATCTTGAGTGATACTCAGATCAACATGTTTCCCTGCTAAAATCTCTCAAAGTGAGTCAAAAGAAGAAAGATAAATACTGGATAGTTTCACTTATATGTTGAATCTAGAGAAGCCAAACAAAGGATCAGACAAACTCTAAAACTGACCCTCGAAAGCAGAGCATAAATATGATACAATCAGAAGGGGGTTTTGAGGGAGAATAGAGAACAGCAGAGAGGAGAGCATAGTGGATGACCATGGACACTTTGGTGGTGGGAAAACTATGATGACCACACCTGAGGAGAGAAATCCAATATTGTGGAAAAAATAAGCAAGGGTGTTTAATAGTAATAATAAAAATAAATAAAATAAAAACTTTCCAGTGTGTTCATGACTCACCCAATAAAAGCCATTGTTCTATGCTGACTGATCTGGTAGAGCCTGGTACTTCTTTGATTCATTTCCTCTTACTTTCTCAGCATTTCTTATCTCTTTCACCTATTCTATTTTTCTCCATTTCAGTTTTCAAGTGATGTATTATTTATTTTACAAGCTAACTTTATTTTCAGTTGTCCCTACTCTAGTATACTAATTCCATGAGAGCAGCTATTTTAGTATATTTTGCATTCTGCACTTATAGTATGTGGCACATAGCAAAGTTAAAAATACTTGTGTGATGAAAACTATATTGAGTCTATTTTTCTGTATGGAAAATCTGGAAACTGCTAGTTCCCTTTCCCTGGGTTCCCTTTCTTTCCCATTAGTCACTACCAGAAACTTTAACTAAGACCTTGCTACTCTGGAGCTAATAAGTGAAATGAGACATTGGTACTCTCACCTTACTGTGCAATTTTTCAGCATCTACATGATTGTTACCCACGGAAACCACAGATGAAGGACTTTGTGGTTACTTTAGAAAGAAAATGGAGTAAAATTTAAAGTTAATTCATCCATTTATTAATTTCCTAACAATTATTCATTATCTTGGAATTTCCACCCTGTACAGGAAATAGTCACCCTTGAGTCCTCCTACAGGTAACCCATCTTGCCGGAGGCCAGCTCCAGGCAAAGTTGTTATTCGGTTCTGAGGAGGGTGGAGAAGGCATCGGCGAGTTGCAAGGGGAAAAGGGGGTAGGGAGTGAGAGACAGCACACACCAGAGAGTGGTTAAGCCGCTCTGTTTATTGCCTGAACAGCCAGGTTTATATAGTATAAATCTTGGCAAACCTGCCCAATATTTGATTACAAAGAATGTTTTGATTATACAAAAGGTACATGTTTTTCTTCTAAGTTAATTCACTTATAGATCAGAACTTTTGAGAAAGTACATTTTGTTTATCATAAGATTGATTGCGCAGGAACTTACTGATCACAACATTTCTCAAAAGATGGGTACATGTATTTGAAGTTACGTATTTGAAGTTTCAGTAAGACACAAGAGATCATCATGGTGATTAATAAGATCATAAGTTCATGATTAACTATAAAGGCAACCTAAGACCTAACTAGCTACAAATCTAAGTGTGACACGACTGTAGTGCATCAGAGAAACATCAAAGGCTTGTGATTAACTTTTACATCAAAGGCACATAGCTAACTTGGCGAGGAATACACATGATTATAGTTCCTGTTATAAATCACCGTTGTTTTTTGCCCCGACTACGTAGCAGGATCCTAGTTGACCAGAATCAAGCGATTACATTTTGTAGTTTTAGATTAACAGGAGCAGAGACAGCACGCCCGTTCTTTGAGAAGGGGACTTCCTTGAAGCTGCTTCACCCACAATCATGACCTTGTTAAATGATTTGGGGGGAACTTGGCGTGGCAGCATCTCTTTTGCACTCAGGTATTATCTCTTCCAAAATCGTTTTTATTAAGCATCCCTCCAAATCACCACATATCACCAAAATAATGTATGCTTCCATTATTCCAACCCCTCTACCACCTTCCCAAATGCTCCATAGAAAATCCTATGCATCTTTATATCTAAAGCAGCAGCCCCTAAAGGATTCACAACTATTTTGTAAGGCAGAAGCAGCCAGAATCTTGTAACATGTATCTTTTTACTGAGGAAGGGTGGTTGAAGTAGAATGACGTAAACAGATATGTTCAACTATTGCATCTATCAAATGAAATATATTTCTGTCTACAAAGAAAAATTAATTTCCCGAGGGACATACTCTAGATTCGTGTTCTAAAACAGGTATTTTATCAATTAGCAAGTTACTTTGTTTCTTTCAGTATCACAGAATTAGTACACACATCTTTCTAAATGTCTGTCACTATTCAGACTATTTTCTTAAAAAACTTGATAAAATATAAAATAACGCAGAAATGTATCTGGGGAAATTTTAGATAGATAAATCTAACATGAGTTTTATTTAAAAAGAAAAAAGGGTTTTTAGCTACCTAATTTTAAAATATACTTCAAAAATATAGTGATTAAGACAGTGTGGTACAGGTATGCAAAAGAATATATGACACTGTGATTCACAACTAATATCCCACAGAGACCTCAGTATGAAAGACAATCTAGTGTAAAAAATAAGGGATTTCAAAAATATAAAAATTGGATATGTAACAAATAGTTCTGGAATTATAGCTAGTTATTAAAAGAAATTAGATTGAAAATCTATGCTTAGTAGAATTTCCAGATGTAAAAATATAAAAGAAAGGGGAAATTTTTCTTTAAATTTATAGAAATATTGGTTGAAATAAGTATCTCCTGAACATGACACAAAAGCAGACAAAGTCATTTGAAGTACACTACCATAATGAAAAATATTGTAAAATTTCATTTATTAAATAATTTATATAATATTTAGAAGCAATATATATTTCTAAATATAAAGACTGGTTTGTCTTTGTATAGGTGCAAGAGATCCTAGGGTTAGAGAGCTACTGCTAGGAGTTTCATTCTCATGGGCATTTTATTTTATTTTATTTTTCTACTAGCCCCAAGTTAAAAGTGCATGGAGTATATGTTTGCAGCTTCACATGTTCTGTCTAGTATTCTTGACATGCCATCTGGCACAGGAATCTTGACTGCGGACATTGTTTAATGACCACCTTGTTTGACAGCTGTTATGGATGCATCTTTCCTACTGGTGCCCGATCTATGTGCAAGTCTAACCAGAAATATGACCGTCACAAATCTCAATAGAGCTTTAGGTTGTTTTCAGTTCCAAAGGCCTTTTGAGAATGCAGTATTTAGCAAGAGTAAGTAGACTAGATACAAAGTTGGGTCATGTCCTCATACATACTGAGCTAGTCAATAAAAAGGAAAGGCACATTACAGACAGCCCCATTCTTGTTCTGAGTTGCTCTGTTGCAGGACTATTTGATTGAAAGCTAGGAACATTTGCTCATAATCAAAATCCAAAATCCATCATTGTCTTGAACTTCAAATAAAATAAAGAAATATGCCACCTCTGACAAGAAAATGTTTAATATGAATTTCTTATATAAAATAAGGCTTAAAGAAAACTGAAATGAGAATGAGAAAATTATAGTACATTTGCAAAGTGAGATGGTGAAATCCATCTTAGGTGCTGATTTTTATAAAATAACTACCCATGACACTACATTAACAGACATGACAAATCAGAGAACATATAGATAACCCTATTCAGGCATAAGCTCATTAGAGGGAAATCATTGATATTTTATGTTTTGGAGCACTTCCATTCTATAGAAGTGCCTATATTATTTCTGGTTTTAGGAAACTAGTCCAACTATCTCAATAAATCAACTTTAGTTGTAGAATTTGACCCTCAGCTAAAACACTGGCAAGTTAAAAAAAGAGAACTATGACCCTTAGCCCCTATTTTCTGACTACATATTGCAGCACAAAGCCATATTTAAATACTTACAGATAGTATGAAAATAGTACATTGAAATTTTGTATAAAAACTGTTTCTATTTGCATAAAATAAAAGGTATCTTTTTAATATAAATACTACAATGGTGCATCATTCATTCTTTCAGAAAGACTTTCCATATTTCATGTAGATGCTAGGTGCTGAGCATACTAGGCTGCAGGAGGCAGAAATGAGTCTTACCTCAGGGAACACATTGTTCAGATATATGTACTCTGAACATTTTCTAATAAGGTGATCTAGATTGAATCATCTATCTTCTTTGCCCTTACTACATTTTGACTACTGCTGTGTTTCTCCCCGTGTCCAAATTTCTCTTTAGAACCCGTAAAGTGCTCTTTTTATAATACGAAATCAATTGACATTTATCTTTTTTAAACAAAACATCGTTAAAAATTCTATTTTTTTGACACTGAGTGAAGTTCACTTAGTAAGATAGCCATGATCCTTAACAATCTGACTTCAGCTTAACAATTTGTATTTACCATTAGTCTTTCAATAGTGCCTCATATCTCAACTACATTAAATGCCTCACCCACTAAAAGGCTTTCATTATAACAATTATTTATTGAACATCTTGTTAAAAAGTAACTCACTCATCTTTATATATGCTTAAAATGTTCTTTTCCACCATTACTGAGCTGGGCAAATCCCACCTGATTATCATGAACCAGAATTATTATACCCTGATTGGCAAGATTTCCTCAGCCACAGATGTATGCTGGAAGGATGTTGTGTAGGTCACAGTTTAGTTCCAGCAGTAATTGAAATGTGAGAAATGTGGGGAGGAGATAAAACTTAAGATACTGGAGTCACTGACCTAGAGTCTTACCCCATTCTGAGAACTCTGCTTTCTAAACCACCAATTCAGGAGTTTGACTTAACCTTTCCCTAAGAGTGGAACCCATTATAAATTCTTACTCTAGTGTTGATTTCTGAAGGGTATGTGTCAGGTATTCAGGCTTAGTCATTGTTTTGTTCTTTTCCTACATGTAGCATATTAGCCTTTCAAGAATAGATTGATACATACATAAATATAATCTGAACATCAAATATACTCTTCCCTATGTAAACACACTCTATAGGGTTATAGAGATAGGAAAACAGAATATTAGTGACCTACAAAGGGCTATGATTTTTTAATTAATTTACCTATTTTGATTTTCTTTTTCTCTGTTCTTAGTTATCAGAGTGTATCTTTTTAATCGGCTACTAACAAACATTTTTCTAAAGATTATGATACTCTACTTTTAACTTGAAAACACTGATGATAACACTGGTCACCAAATTTTTACAAAAGTCATGTTACTGAAATAAAATTAGTCATTTCCTATCAATTTGTATGTGCTCAACACAAATATGACAGTCAAATTCTATTTATGGCTCTAGTTTTTTTGTAGTCTGCAATAAATTGATGTTTACATCACAAAATGCATGCCAATAGTAATAGGCCTACGGTTAATCCTGTAAAAAATCAAGTCATAGACTACTACTTAGATTTCTTCATTTGTTTCTTGTACAGCTGTTCAGGAATAGAATAGATGGAAGACGGTTTCCATTGTGCAAAAGCACAGCCTTAAGACTCAGTTTCCAAGAGTCTAGAAATAGTCTCCATTCTTGCGGGTCATGAGTGATTTCTAAGGTATTCATGAGGCTCTCAATATCGGAACAGAATACCAGAGTACTTTCCTTTCTGAAGAAAGGCTCCAACTGCTGGTGGCACGTTCAATATAAAGTAATTGTGACATCTTCTTCTAGAAGATTCCATTGTTGGAGTCTTGATCCAAGCAATTCTGCCTTGTTCTTGGATAAGTCTAAATCACAAACTAGGTCATTTAGTTCTTCCTGTGTTACTCTGTGTGGGTTTGATGCACTGCAGTAGAAATCTGGATCACTGCATGTTGATGGAACAGGAGAAGAACAAGTCAGCTCACCCTTGTCCTCATCAGATGAATGAAGAGAATATTCTGCTGGAGGTTCTGGAATCGGAAGTCCCTCACCTTGTGGAACTGGTCTCAATGCAGATAGAATGTTTGGGTAGACTATTCTCGACTTGTTTTGCTTTGTTATTCTGCCGAAAAGAGGAGGAACCAATCAGAAGTAACAGTCTTTTATGTGGTTGCTTGGCTCTCTCCACACCATGGAGACTGCAAATAGCACTGATGGTCTTTTGCCATTTAACCACTGTGAAAGCCGTATTGTACAAGTAGCATAGCATATATGTGGGGCCCAAGGCTTGTCTTGGACAACAACCTTACATCCGAAGTCAAGATGATAAGCCTTCACTTGAGAAGTGACACTTTTCTTCTGGTTGGCAAATGTCACTTCCCCACAAATGGAGCAGAAATTGTCCATGCTATTAACCCACTTTCGAGGCATTATTGTTCTGTATTGTGCCTACATGGATAAAATAATAACACTTCTATGGAACAGTAGCATAAACTGTCTCACACAAAGTCTGAAATATTTTCAACCTTTCTGACAGGGCTTTAGTGCACTGCTGACCTCAGCTTACTTCAGCAGCCGCCTGGCAGTCATATTGCATTGCATCAGAAAATGATGCAATCAGCTCTGGATGATGTGTGCATGATGGTATTATGCAATGTGATGCAATATTACATCATTCTAGGCTGAATTAGGATGTTGTTGCAATCCTACTGGATAAATTTACATGGTGAAACATATAAAATGAATTATATGAAATATCTTCAAAACGAGAGCTAATAACAAATTTTCAGGATTATATTCATGTTAGCACACCAAGATACTACAGATTAGGGCCTTTTTAAGTCACTAATGATCTCAATGTTGACCAGTGTAATCTTTTGAAAGAAAGAACTAAATGCTATATATGAAGTAAACAGATATATCAGCTTGACTATTTAGAGGTTTTATCCCCTCATTTCATATTTTAGTATGTGTCATTGAGATCGCCAAGTAAAGCTATTTCAGTTAGTGAGATTTGATTAAGCACTGTTGGTTGGAGGTAAATATTTAATATATGCTCATTCAAGAAGTCTTATATTATGAGAAAAGTTAAATATCATTGGTGTTCATTGGGATCATTTGGTGTTACCTCCTCCTACTCCTACAAAATTCCATGAAAAATTAAGTTTGTTTTAAATACTCTTGATAGAGTGAAATAATTTGCTCTATTTACACCAGAGATAAGGATTTTTAAAAATAACATGAGAAAGTCAACAGAATGAATCTTCATTTTGATTCAATTATGAAGATATGCAGTTTAATATTTTATATATGTACACACATATTTCATATTTATATGTATGTGCGTGTACATATATATATAACTCATTCTGATATCTCAGGCCAATATGCAAGACTGGTGACTCCTCAGAGATACAGGATTTGTTGAATTCATGTGCCATTTCTGATCCCTCTGAAACACATGGCACCACAAGTCAGTTTACTTATTGAAGCTGCAAAAAGGTCCACTGGAGAAAAGAAACCTAGAGCATTATTTGAGCAGCATTTGTCTATCCTCAATGGACTTTTTAATTTCTACAACTTTGTTTCCTTTTTTCCCTGCTCTTGATAATTTAAAATGCCTATGGAATTTCATCTGATGCAAATTGAAATGCTACTTTCCAAAGTCTGTGAAAGTGATTATTTTAGTCTTTGAGCCAGATATAAATTTCTTGGACATAATGGCTAAATCCTGCCTGTTCGTTTATGTACAGTTCATCTGTACCGAGACGTCTGACTGCAACAGCTACACCCAGTTCTATTTTCAAACTGAACATTCATTGCTACTCCATCATTTGGTGCCTCTGCAGAGTAGAGAGGGGCGTTTGTATTTGGAATGATTTACTTTGGTAGGTTCAAGTTAAATGTTAGTTTATTGGAGAGGAAATCCAGATAGATTTAAGGGAACATTTTTACTGCTTCATTCATATGTAGAGAATATTCAACAGTATCAACACCACCAATGGAATGCATGCCCTTGCTCTTATATTTCAGAATGTTTGCTATTAAAATGTTCTGGTTAAAGATTGCACTCTTCAAACGGACTCATTTTCACACCTTCTGTAACCATAAGAGCATATTCAAAATATTGCACTCAGCTGCTGTCCTGTATATGAATCTAATTTAATTCCTAAGTGAGAAACCTTTGCTTTGCCCATGTTGTCCTTCTTTGACACAAAATGTATTTTCACCATTTCACAGTACTAGCATCAGTAAATTTTGTAGATGTTTACTTGTTCTGTTAACATAGAATTTGGCAGATGATTTTCTGAGGACAATGAGAAAACTATTTATTCAAGTAAATTATGATGTAAATGGCATTTCATAGGCTTGTGTTTCCCCAGAACAGTACATTGGATTACTGATGTTCATTGTGGCCTTCAAGACCTTATTGCTCAATATTTTGGTAGATCACTCATATTTCAAGTTTTCTAAATTTTGCAGTAGAATCTTAATCCTGTTTTTTCCATATTATTGTTGCAATTATTTATTATTACTAGAAAAATAAATCCATTTTATGTCTTAGTAGGTCTAATGTCAACTGCATATTAATACAATAATTTTGTTAGTGAATTATAAACATATACCAAAAGTATTCTTTCTAGTCATTTCATGATATCCTAGTCTTCCTACAAAACATAGGAGATGGGTAAGAAACTGTAAGACCTATGCCCAACAACATCACACTCCAACTCAAATATGTTCAAAATAGTAAAATAATAGCAATACACTTCTGGAATTGAATGTGTATTTAATAATGCAGGAGTCAGGGATTCTTGGTTATCTGATTTGAAATGTCAGTCCATAAGCAGTATTGAAATTAAACTTTGGAATTGCTCTATTATCAGAGACAATTTATAGCAGCATTGCTGATATGGATATATTATAGATTATTAAAATATTTATTGTGCCAATGGGTAGGATTTTCATTACTGATGTTATGATTGTAGTATGAATAGTAATCTTGCAGTTCCCTTTAGGTATTGTAAAATCCTTCTGAGTGAAAGAGGATCAATCTGATTTTATATAGACTCAGAATATTTTAACCACTTCAGAGAGAAGCAGTACTTGACACTGAATTTCTTATCTTCCACCTCACTTCAGCTGTGTGTGGTTTTTTTTAATTTTTCTTCTCATATTAATGAGAATATATGTTATGATTTGCTTTTTAACCAGGAAAAAAACTCTTATCCTATTGATAACTTGCATTCTAGCAAGTGGAAAATCTAGTCTCTGAATGTTGAAGAAATACATAATGAACTGTATCCGCATTAATTTCCTTTAAAGTCAAATGAACATATTTCCATTGCAGGAGTGATCATAGTCAGACTGAAGAAAACCTATAATTGTTGAAATAACAACACACACACGTGATCACTTACATCCATGTATTGCAATTTTAATTGCTCCTTATGCAGAATAAACATTCATTCATGCATGCATGCATTCATCCACTCTTCGATATGCCTTAGCCACATAGCGTGTGAGATGGTATTTGGGGTGCTTTTAACTAAATTGAACAGGTGTCCTTATCATAAACAATATTTTCACTTCTTGACAGATTTCATGAAGTTCTAGATAGATAAATATAACATAGTACCACATGTAAATAAATAATACTTTTCCTCCTAATGAAAGCATATATAGTCTATGGAACAATATTATAGATAATCCATTTCTAGTAGGCTAAAATATTCTTCCAAAGTTAATCCCTTATTAAATAACAATGATATGCAGATTAGTATATAGTATATATATAGTTGAGTTAAAAATTTCAGTTTGAGTGGGGAAGCCTATGCTAAAGTTGGAAGTATGAAGGAGCAATAAGCTGTGGGGGTTGAGAAGATAACACTAAACTAATCCTGCCAAGGCTAGAACCTGACTCTTTATTGTCAGTGACCTTGGGAAATTATGATGTTTCTGGGGTTCCATCTGTAAATTTGCACAATGGGGATGATTATGACCAGCTCCATGGGGTTATGCAAAAATTGAAGGAGATCTTCATGTAAATCTCTTAGCATATTGCCTGGCCTAGAATAAACCTTTGGTAAATGTTAGCCATTATTGTTATAACAGGTTCATACAGATTGACGTGGCAACCTCCAAAACTTATTTAGTTTAGTACTGCTTAATATGCAGATATTGAAACTTAGTATTTTAAAGAATCAGTACATTTGACAACCAAGGTAGAAGTGTAAAATAGATATATTTATGAAATGATAAATGGCCAATTAAATTAGATCTAAAGGAATGTTCTTTAGAAAATATGATGTTGTCGTTATAGATTTCCATAAAAGCAATTGATAGTAAATATTTATTTTTTGTTTTCCATTTACTTTAATTATACTTTAATTAGAAAATATTCTAAGAGGAATGATTAAAGATAATTCCTATAATATCAGGAGTTATTCTGTCTTGAAATGGCTTTACATGTTTTTTATTATTGTGTTGACTTATGTTAAGTATTACAAATAATAAGAAGGTTCAAAGAAAAAGTATGTGATTGAGAAGGTTAGGAGACAAGAATATGTTTCCAATAATTAGGAGATGAACTATGATATAATATAATATAATATAATATAATATAATATAATATAATATAATATAGTAATAACTAGTAAAATAATATAACTAGTAAATATAATATAACTAGTAAAAACACAAAATTCATATCATCTCCATCCTGGTATTTTCATAACCTTTATAAAAATTTTGATATTCTTTTGTCTCTGTCTTCACAAAATATTGTACACTCTGTACATTCTCATTTTTTAAAAGCACTTACAGGTCTTTATTATATATCCACCCTCCTAATCACAAGAGCATGCATCAATCTGGTCTTAATGGTCTCAGTAGCTCCTGACTTGATTTTTTATATGTAATGTAAGTATAAAGGTTTGCATTTTTTTGACACCTTGTTTCATAAAGAACTTATGGAAAGAGTGTTTAAACACAGGGATATTAGAATGGGACTCACCTTAGTTTTAACTGAAGTAGAGAAAATAAATGCAAGTTACCCATTGAGTGTATGGAAATCACTTCTCCACATATTCAGTTTTTCAAAGGAAATACTTTGGAGAAGTTCCTTCTCTCTCAGTGAAATAAGCCAGAAGGAAAAAGAAAAATATCGAAGGGTATCACTTATAGGAGGACTATAAGAAAGCCAAACGAGAAATCAGAAGGAGAAAATAGCACACAAAACACAACAAAAACAAAAACTAGCAGGCAACCACAAATAAGAGACATTCTACAGGGGAGGGGGAGGAAGAAAGACCAAAATAGAGGAGAAAAGAGCACAAGGGACTATGGTGATGGTTCAAGGGTGAATTGGTGGTGGGAAACCTACGGGGATACACAATAATATAAAGGATATACATTAAATTAAATTATATATATAGAAAGAAAGAAAGGAGGCCTGTCATGTGACCCACATGGAATTTTAGAGGGAAGAGAAGAGTTGAGTAGCTTTTGTGATGAGAAAGTTAAGAGCAGGATGCTGTGCTGAATTGAGCAAGGTTTCTGGATATTAATTCATGAGACATGTTTCTCATGAAACAGACACATTCATATAGAAGAAAATGAGCGTGTGACCATCTTGGCTGTTTCTTAGGACCCTTGGTAATTAACAGTAATCTTCATCATAAACATGATTGTCAATATGTTAAGAATCACCAAAGATTTCAGCCTAGGTCACTGGCACTGGGAAGGAAGGGGCCACCAAGGAATCTCTGAAGAACCAATGACAGTGTCCTAAAAGGCAAAGTGTCAACTTTAACTACTTTCCAAACCCACTCAGGAATTTTAGCTTTAGCATCTGCCAAATGAGAGAGAAGGAAACACCATTCAAATTAGGATTGCCCTCTTTTCCCTACCTCTAGATTCGGAAAGGAAATGAAATTGCATACAGCAACTGGCAGAGGACAATTTTCAGATGTTTCTTTTGCCAACAAATAAGCATAATTGTCTTTGCTTTCTTTATGTTCTTTGAGCTATTTCTTAATCTAAGAAATATATAAAGTAAGAAAAAATGAGAATATAACTTTCATTTGATGACAATTTTTTAAATTAGAATATGGTGGGAAAATGAGATGCATAGGTATAAGAATAATGATAAAGAAGCTTAGGTTCTTTGTTAAAACTATAATTTGAAGTCTAAAGAGATAGCAATCTCTTTTTTACTTGTTTAAGTAATCTAAGGTCATATTAAAGAATCTTATAAACTGAGCTGAGTACTGTATTCATGGGATTTATTTATACAGTATTGTAACATGAAGCTAAATGGTTATAAATATACTATTCGCATATCCATTCAGATGTGGTTATTTCCATGACAAATAAATATGCTCTTGCCATTTGGTAGAGCAATTGTAAAAGTTTAATAAATGTGCACACTGGGATTTCCAAAGATAAATTTTTCTCCATAGCAGATTTAGTAGACATGCAAATAAAGCTTTAACAGTGCCTGATGGAGTGTTAAAATTACTGCCGAGTGCCTGCTCTTACTGCTAATGTAAGCCAGAAACTTGAGCCATATGCTAAGCCACTGGTTCCCAAACTTGCCGGTAATCAACTGGAATGCTTCAATAAAAGTAAATACAAAAAAATATATATATGAATGTTTGTTTCACCCACCAAGATTATGACTTAATTGATGTGGGGTAGGGGCTGAGCTTTCAAATTTTTAAAAGATCCCGAAGTGATGCTAATATACAAAAAAGTTTGGGAAACTTTGAGCTAAGTAATCATTCTTGTTTTACAATGTTTGCTCTCACATGCAGCAAGAATAACTTCCTTATCATTAGTGAGACTGCTAATTCTGTAATGAAACAAATCCCAAACTCCATTTCTTTCTGTAAACAGAATTACGAAGCCAATTCCAGAAAGCTCTACAGCAAGGTTTAATGTTGCATGGACTTGCTCAAAGATTCCTTAAAAGAAAACTTTATATTTGTTATAATAACACCAGTTTGCTAAATATGCCTAATTTTAAAGTTTTAGCAAAAATTTATGTAAAAGCACATCATATCCAAATCCTATAAGACTACTCTTTTCATTAAGCGAGAAAACAGAAAATACATTACTTAAAAAGCAGTGTCCTGGCAAAGCTTATACTTAATTTATAAATTTATCTCATATATTCACTTAGTTATTCTATCATTTATTCATTCATTTATCATGTATTAGTTTATTGTATTTTCAGTCTTAGTGATAGCTTTTACACTCTAAAGTCCTCAGTCCAACGTCCATTTGGTTTATTCAGTTATAAGCATTCCCTAAGCGGGAGAATGGGCACTATTAGGAAAACACGTGTCTCTAAAGAAATTTCTTTACCAATCACTTCTTTTCATGATCTGGCTCCTTATAACCTTCTTCTGACTTATGGGTTTACCTGAATACAGGAAAGAATTTTTTGGAAACTTAATTCTGCACATAGAAGTGAGAAATTCATACTTGTTTTGGTATTCTGACATTTCTGCTGTAGAAAACTCATTTAAAAATGGGAAGAGAATGGTTTTACTCATACATCCTATTCCAATTGTAATAAAAACAATAGTAAAATACATAGAATGCTTTGGGACCTTAGAAGAAATGATTGTTTCATTAACTTTTACATGAATTACAGCCCTTAAAAGTTTGAAAATCTCTTTTGGGAAATCTTTTTTTTTTGTTGTTCATATTGTTTTGTTAGATTTATTGTTTGAACATTAGCATATTCTCTATAGTGGTAACATATTTTAATGAATCAATCCCTCCCTCTCTCCCCTCTTCCCCACATATACTTTGAACCTTCACACTTGTTGTAATTACTCTATCTGTGAGCAAATCAGTTTTTTAAATATACTGTGATTGAATCCCAATAGCCATGGTATATTAATTATAATTATCTTGGTGTACTAACGTCTGTAACGTACTATAAATAATTCAGTCATAGATGGTATGCTATCAGGTAATAAAATAGGTTAAGTCACAGCTTAAGGAATTCCCTGATTTGAAATTCATAGTCCAAGAGTAGTTAGATACATAATTAATCTGAATTGTCACTCTACAGAGACAACTACAGCCTCAGCTATCTTTAATTTGATCATTAAAAAAGGTTTTGCTATTTTGCATGGCTCTAATTGGCTTTCCATAGTAAAATTAATTATTAACTTATGATAACTAATGATTGACTTATGATAACTAATGATTGTTAGACATGGGCATTCATTGGCATAATTAGTAATAATGGCAATGTGTTGTTGTGGAAAAAAGATTTTGGGGACATCCTTCTAACCTGCATTAGAAGGCGTAAAAATCTAACCAGCCTCATATATGATCTGCCCACCAAGGCATTACACTTCAGGCTTGATTCCAAGCAAATATGTTCAAGTGAGTCTTAATCTCTCCAACATGAGATCTGAATATTGTTGCATTTGCTTCGGCAATTTTCCAAGACAGATTGTTCAGAGGATACAGTCTGTGAGACAGTTCAGTTTTATTATTTTCTAATAAGAGAAGCTCACCATATTCTGTTGTTCTTTTGTGGCTCATGACTTCCATGGCTTTGTAATTTTTCAATAGAACATATTTTAGGGATTATGTTGGCTATTTAGAACTCAATGGTTGTTTGATCCAAGGGATCCCAAATTTGATGCTTCTTAAAACAAGTTCATTCTTGGAGAAGTCAAGAACCTGTGTTGCTTAGCAAGCTCCCCATTGGAACTTTGCAACGGATGCAATTACTGGGCTGTGGTGGACACTGCTGCTTATTTTACATGTAAGAAAACAAAGTCTTTATGGTCATTAGTGATTGTTCAAGTCCTCTGTATTTAGAGGCTTAGCTGGAGCTAAGATTTACCCCATTTAGTGCTTTTCTTCACTTTAATGCTTTCCTCAAAACCTTCATACTTTATTTATATTCACTGATGACCTTTTCTTATATTTCTAAATTCAGAATATCTAGCAATTCCACCTTAAAATATTTTTGTACTTCCACATTTCAGTCTTTCAATTCTGTCAGTTATATGTGATCTTCTTTATTGCTAAGACTCCTCTCCTACTGTTTTTATGGCTTGCAATATCCCTTCTTTCTTCTCAGATCAATGAGTTGTTCCATTTGCTTTCTAGAATCAATACTTTTCAGAGTACCAGTATATACTCTTTCTAAAAACTTCTTTTGGCTAGTTATATTGGCATGATTTCTTTGTTGTTTAGAAACTGTTGTTCCATTTTGTATTGGTTAAGGAAGAAAATGAAATTTTATCTTTGGATGAAATATATATAAAACTAATCTTACCAACTTTATGTATTTTAAAAGCTCATTCTTCTCAGAGAATTAAATAGCCATAAAGATACAGTTACCAACACTTAAAATAGTAAAGACAAGTACTATTGAATTTTATTTTTGTTAACAATCAAGGCGTATGTGTGTGTGCATTAGTATGAGACTATGTTTGTGTAAGAGGAGATACTTATTTCACTCCATTTGAAATTTCTGTTTAATAAAATAATATATAACATAAAGACCAAAATAGAGTAAAGACATATGCTGTGAATACTTAAGTGATGTCAATATTATGAACACTGTGGTGTTTAAAGAATTTAATTACCGCAAATATCAATAAAACTCAATCTTACCTATCCTCATTTTGGAAAAGTGAGGGAGGGGCGGTGATGGTTTGGAAGATAAGAACAAAGTATGAGTATTATAAAGTAGAATATGTTTGGTTCTAATATCTTAGTTTTGAAAAATTAACTTTATTGAATATCAATAATAGAATTACGTGACTATAGAAACTTATTCAAGGACACTTGTTGATTTTTTATACTGATAGACAATATCTCCATGAACAGGATCTTTTCAGAACAATGCCAAAATTAAGTAAGTAGGGTGGAATTGCTCCAATGTAATTATTTTCCCTATCAGTATAACTTATCTGTTAAATGATTAATTGTGTTTTATAACCCTGAATCATGATTTCTTTTGAAAAATTAGAGTTTAAACATAGCTATTGATATAAGCAAAAGGTTTTGAAACAGATATTGGTTGAATATTAGGTCTTTCATCTACTAACAATGTAACAATCATTGGGTTTCTTTGTAAAAATTAAATTAAAAAGAAAAACATTTCACGACATAGACTTTAGTGATGTCTTTGTGGATTCTTTGTTGAAGAACAGCAATTATGTAGAAATTAATGTTGTTTGGATTTGGGGCTGTTGAAACAGTGAGGAATATAGGCCTCCCCAGTGTGTTCAGTGCAGGCCTTCCCAAATTAAACCACTTTAACATGTGGATTATTTTGATCTGAGATCAATTGAGGCCCTGGAGACTTAGAAGAAATTTGTACCACTATTTTAACTATCTAGAAGAATAAAAATTGTGGTCTCCGGAATTAGGGTTATTATCAGAAATAACTTTTCTATCTGAAAAAACTCTGTATAGCAGGTCGAATATCTAATTACAGAGGATCTAATGTTCCTCACTTTAGAGTACCGCAGATCTCTGTTCAACTAGCTTTCTGTATTTAGTCATATATATCTGAGATGTACTGATGTCAACATATAGAGATCAAGTTCATTCATTTTAATTGCATCACATTACTCTTTCATGTGCATATACAATTTTTACTTATCCGTTCTCATATTGATGAATAACCTTTTCCACTTTTCATTATATTCTATGTCATTATCCTTATACATATCTCTTTTGCAACCTCAGCTCATATCTATCATGAGTTAATATTATAATTGCTTAAAACATCTTGCATGAGTAATATTATTTAAGTAACTTTATATCCCACCAACATTTTCATAGGAAGGGATGATTATGACATCATGTATAGTGTGAGAAGAAATATTGGAGAAAAAGCACATGTCAAAAGGTGAGTGGAAAAAGAAGTTAGAAGACTAAAGGGAAAGTGTTAAGAATGCAGGAGAAACTGTTATAATTCATGCCCAAGGAATGTTTTAGGCAGAAAGACATGGACAGCAATATCAAATAATTAGATCCAGAATTTTAAAGGTTATTGATGACTTTACAGAGTACAGTTTCAATGGAATAGTGAGACAGAAGCCAGATTAAGAAAGATCATTGTGGACAAATGAAAGCAAAATTGACCTTTCAAAGAAAACACACACACACAAAGATACACAACTGTATAGCAAAAGATGACTGGTTTGAAACTGTCAGTGTTGCTATCTTAAAGAGAAAAAAGTTGAAATCAAAAGAAGAAACAGTACACACAGGAAGATTTGTTCAAACTAGATTGAGAGAGCTTTTCTTTGTACAAAATTAAAGAAAAATGTCCCCTCCAATTTTTTTTTTAGTATTGTGCCAGTTTAAGTGTATCAATATTAATTATGGCTGAACCAGTCCTTGTGGTTCTTATTATGATTTCAGGATGCCTTTCAGCAATAACCACAAAGACACTTTGAAAAAAATAGAGGTTTATTACTTACAAGACCTGGAAAATTGCACAGCACTCCTGCAGTTACACAGTGAGGTCATGTATATATACAGGAAAAGCACACATATCTGGGGTCCTGCTTTTATTGGGGTCGAGAGTGGAGACCCAGGGTTTCATGAGCTCTCTCTTTATTGGTAAATTTAGAACATAAGAGAGGATTTATAGTGAGTCAAGCGAAAGAAAAAGAAAATGCAAGTGGACTTCAAATGGTTATCTTCCTCACAGGCCAGTCTGTAAAATAAGAGAGTCTTACTTGGGAAAGCCAACCTGGCTGGCTCTTTGTTTAGAGCATGATGGACAATGTTTGTATTAGAGCCAGGCCTCCACATCAAAACTTAAATCAAGTGTGTGCATTGCAAAAGGAAAGCCAGTGCCAGTGTTTAGGCTACAGTGTACTGCTCAGGGAAATCAAGTATATGTAAGTGTGGCAAATGTTCCCATCAGTCTTTATCACAACAATGTTAAGTTCATAAGAAGGACTATCTGAACTAATGATTTTGTTTAATGCTACACAAACATTTTAACCACATTACATGTGAAAGACATAAGCATTCTCAACATTTGAAAGGAAATAAAAACCCTATTCAGTGAATAAGCTTATGATGACATTGCTTATGGTTATAAGCATTAATTCTTAAATTTACATCTAAAGATAAATCAAGGAAATGTTAATAAATCTTGAAAGAGCTGCTACATATTATAAATGTCCTAAATTAACAGAATGAAAAAAGTAAAGTAAAAGTCCAGGACATGTATGAAAAACAAAAAGAAAATGTAAAGAAATCTAAAAAACAAAAAGTACCACTCTGTAAAAGATAATTTTATGATTGAACATATCTAAAGTATTACTTTTTTAAAAAGCTAAGCTATTCCCTTTGATGGATGATTTTCAAATGTTTTCTTCCATTCAATAGGTTGTCTGTTCATTTTAATGATACTTTCTTTCACTCTGCAGACATTTTTTTAGTTTTATGTAGCTTACTTGTTTGACAATTGCCAAATTATTCAAAAGCACCTGTATAATTGTTTCAATTGCCATGAGAGCATTCTCTTGAAAGAAACATTAATCAATTTTGAATTAATAGTTGAAAATATACCCTGTTGTTAAACAGAATTTCTTGACTTTCTTATTGCTACCTAACATAAAACAAAGAGCTAGTATAACAGACCGGTTCTACAGAAACTAATTAGGAGAGAAACATAAAGCTCTTTGTATATGCCACATTGCACAATAATATAAAAAATAGCGTTTCTTATGGTGATATGTTTTAGTGGAAACATGTAAGATTGTTGAGTAACTCCCAACAGGTTGTGAGGGATTAAGATAATTCTGAATCCAAACTATCTGGTTTAATTTTTTTCTTAGAATTTTAGTTTCACAAAAAATCCCTGTGGAGTGTTTCAGATACAACTGTACTATTTTCTGGTATTTTTTTACTTGCTTAAAATAATCTTCAAAAGTATTTTAGGTTGACACCCTTGGCCTGTGAATCTGGCATAAATTCACAAGGCGGTCATGCTGCCCTGACAGATGGGTCTGACGAGAGCCATGTTAGTGGGCAAGTTGTGCCCATCAATTTTAATTAAAGTGTTCAGGTTTCCTGAAATGATAGTCATGCTGAAGTTTTGCTGCCTAATTTTAGCCTCCTGTACAGCAAAATGTGTCCTGCTCACTCCCAGTTCTTCCCTTTCACCATTGTTCTATGTGCAAATGTTGAGTATTTTTGAGCTGACTCTCACCTTTAAGCCCCTTATCTTTAAGCCCCTTATCTTACTCTGTTTTTCTTTATTCTTCACCCTCTCCCACATCATGTACTTACTCTGTTTAGTAAACATTCTAAATTTTTTTTCAGTTCTCTATTTATTCCATCTAATTTTGTTTCAGTGTTCATTAGTTAACCTGGTCAAGCCGCCACCTCCTTTTCTCTCAGTTACTACAGTAGCCTCTTAACTGGATTCTCAACTTCTGCCTATGTGCACCTATAATCTATGCTCAACATTGTACTTGTGTGATTCATATAGAAGAAAGAGCTTAGATCATTTCATCTATCTGTTGAAATGCCTTCAGTGGGTTCCCCATGTTTCAGAATAAAACCATATTGTATTAAGAAATCATTAGGATCCCAACATGTCCTGGGCCTTAAGAAAGAATTTTAAATAATAAATGTAGAGGGATTGAAGTAAATAAAAATTCACCATTAGAACAGCACACTAATAACTGCTACACTGAAGATATGATGAAGAATGCTTAAAATTAATGTGTGAATCTTTAAGAAGAAAAGGTATCTTGACAGATACAATTACTTCCTCTAATATATTTATTAATTATTCCAGTGACTTTAATATTTGTCCACAAATTCATTGCTATGCCTCCCTTTAAGAAGTGAAGAGTAATTCTTTTCTCTCTGAATGTGGGCAAGACTTAGTGACTCTCTCTTAACAAGCAGATAATGAAAATTAAAAGATAGTTAACTATTCTGGAGAAAACTGGCAGACACCACCTTACCCAGTGGGCCATGGGTAGCATCTCTAGTGATAATTCACGTTGATATCACAAACTTTCTCATGTGATAGTACAAACGGACATTTCATTTCTCCTAAAGATACTCAGTATTCGTTACCCAATGTAAAAATCAGAAAACATGAGAAGAAAAGAATTTATGGACATTTCACACAAAATAAAAAATCTTAAAAGTACTCTTAAGGAGTGCAAGTTTATAAAAAATAAGGATACATTGAAACTGTTATCCACCAGTGTAAAGAGACTCAAGGACCAAATGCTGTGTAATATTCTGGATTATACCTAGAACAGAAAGAGCACTTTAGTAGAAAAACTGGGGAAATCAGAATAAAGTTTTTAGTATGGTTAAAAGTATTCTAATAATGTTTATTTCTTAATTCTGCTGAATGTACCATGATTATATAAAATGTTAAACTTAAGTGGAGCTAGATGAGCAACAAAGGGGAAAATCCTGTTATTTTTTTTTTAATTTAGCATAGATCAAAACTATGTCAAAAATTTTAAATCATCTTTCTGGAATCAGAGCCCTGTTTCTGATTTTTTTAGTTAAAAAACAAAACACAACCTTTTCTTTTAAGGATTTCACCTTTAAGTCAATGTCTTACTTTTTATTTTTACTTGTATTCATGTTTCATAAAGCTGAAAGATGTTTCTAAAACTATATTGATTATAGTAGGTTTGGGGGTTTTGTTTATTTTTTTTTTGCAGGATGGCTTCATTTACTATGCCCTTTGATTCTCCCCACTCTTCCTTTCTTAGATACTACTCTGTATCAGTCTGGATTACTCCCAAGTCGCACTCGTATTTCCTTGACTAGGTTTTCATTGATGAACTACCTTGAGCAAATAAGTGTCAAGAAAACTGGGCTTCCTCTTTATTAGCGTTATGTTAAGTTAATGTATTCTTCTGTAGAATAAAAGGACTTAATTAGATTAGTGGGTTCAGATCATTTTAGTCACTGGGCTTTTTGTTCAAGGCATATTCTCCACAGAACTTTTAGGAATAACAGATACTGTAAGATTCAAAATCCTCAAGGTAATCACAAATTTGAAAATACATTCTACTATTCATTAAGGATATGAATTTGAAGCACCTCTGATCCTGACATCCCTTTTCCATGAATACTTATTGCTGACTGACAGGTTATAGAACTTCATTTCTCCATAATCTGAAGTTTAACACTTAGTGGTTGCTTTTCTCAAGACTTTTTACAAGGCTATTAATGGTCTAGTCCAAACTACTTTTCCAGCCCCATTTCCTCAAGTCCCCTAAGAAACTTTTTACCAACAACACATGTTTTAGCCCATTATTTTTTCTTTCTACTTAGAATGTTCTTTTTCTCTTTCACACCTTGTGTACTCTGTTTATGCAAGATTCTATCTCTTCTCTCAAATTTTATTAATTCCCTAAATGCAGATATTACTTTAATTGTATTGCCCTAGGATTTGTAAATATTATTTTTTGAGTTAATGTGTCACTGCTGATACTCTATTTTTTTGCTTGTATAGCTATATTTCACAATGAAATCTTAGTTTAATGAGGTCAAAAACTATCTTAAATTTGTTCCCTTACTCCATCCTAAATCCAGAAGTATCTGACATACTGTCTACCAACACAAAGAGACACCTGTACAATTATCTAAAAGGAAATACTTAAAAAGAGTTTATGAGGAAGGAAAAATAATAAATTATTTACAAGTTACATTTGACTACAGATAATTTATATTTTACACTGAGATATTTAAGTGGGTTAATTAAAATAATCCTCAGAACATCTGTAAAACATTTTAAGGAAAGTAAGTTTCAAAACACCAAATTACTTTTCTTTTCAAATACTCAGCACGGCATTCCCTTCACTAACCTGAAAAACTATGGTAATAAACACATAACTATATCCACTTCAATTTGGAAATTAAGAATAGAGAAATTAAAGCCCGCCACATGATTCCTAATCCCATTTGCCACTTGACTCTCACACTTTATACAGTGTTATGTCCAAGACTTGTTATTTTGTATAAGTTTTTTTTTAAACATTTACTTATTATGCATACAAGCTGGGGTACAGGCCAGGCATGGGGCAGCAAGAGGGTTCACCAGAGACAGAGCGGGGAGCAGAACAGGCACATCTATGGAAATACACTGCTGAGGGGAGCAGTGGGCAAAGCAGGAGAGGTCTGCAACACCATGTGGGAATCTCCCCAGCTGGGCGTCGAACTCCTGTCACCACTGCCGAGACAGCTCCACAGCACAGCGCTTAACTGCTGTGCCACCAGGGGGGCCCTATTTTGTATAAGTTTTGAATCAAAAATATTTACAGTATTATTTCTCATGTAAATGTTTATGTAGTACATATTAACAAGTGTGGAAGAAGAGAAGCTGAACTGGGATCCATAAAAGAGGAGTTCTTAAATAAATGGTAAAACAACAACATGAATCACATGTAAAATATTCTAGAAGGTAGGAAAAAGAAAGCAGAATACTGAAGGACTTTGGACATGATAACGGCCTGAGAGTGAATTCCCTGTGTTTCCTTCACCAGTTTTTCCCAGAATTTTAAAACCTCCAATTCAAAATTGTAAACAGGCACAGATATTAAAAAGCCCCAAGTAAAACTGTTTTTCTCTAGCTAGATGGACAGGTTTTGAAAACGGTAACTGAGCAATAGAAAACTTGTTGAACAATACTCACCCTACTACTCTTGTCAACACCAAAATGGACTCCTCTCCATGACATTCCTATCCTTACTTCCTCTTGGCTTCAGCAGGGAAGAACAAATACCTGGTCTTAACCCCTGCCTCAACCTCAAGTAAACAGAAAGCAGAACTCTGAGTCTCCTGTCCAATTATGTCAGATGAGTTGAGCAGGGAGGTACTTTTCCTTCCTGAACCTGGTGGAATCAAGTGGTAGCTATATTACTATTCTGTCCTAGTATCAGCAGGATCCCCTGGTAAGCTGAATCTGCACTGCAGTTGTAAGCTACCAAACTGGGTCTTTGCTCATGCCAAGAATGCCAAACTTTGAGCCATGAGAATACCTTTGCACAGAGGAGTTATTTGAGATGGCCACCAAGTGAGATAGTGGGATAGACATCCCCCAAAGTCTCTCCCCAAATGGCAGGAGTGTAGTGATTGTATAAGGGGAAGGATGTGAGAAAAGTGTGGGGCTTGAAATTTCCAGGTCTGAGGAGGTGCCAGGCAGTTTAGGCAACAGGAGTCGATGTGCTTGACTTTCCAGGAGGGTATTTTCTCAGCAAACAGCAGATGTTTGTTCTGATGCCACTTTCAGCCTCAGAAAGGATCAGAGAATTTTTATTAGGGATGTGACACAAACGATTTTCCAAGTTTCCAGGAGCAAGTTAACAGTTAATTACAAGAAGGACGAGAGAGAAGAGAGAACAAAAGGTGGTTAGGGTGTTTTCCTAATTTATTCCTAGTTTGTAGTCTAGAGGAGTTTCATTACAAAGGGGAGTTGATCTGGCTAAATCACCTCCCTTTTCAAAATATTGACTAGTAATCAATAGGTTGCAAAAGTGAAACCAAGCATTACTTTAAAAAAAAATAAGACACAGGAGTTTATTCAGAAAATTAAAAAATTTCATTTTCAATAAAGGAATGCATGGAATAAACAACCTCCTGGGGAATTTAAAATTCACAGTGCTATATTGACAAAATATGATATTATATGCAATAAAAACATTTCTTTTTCTTTTTTGCTTTTAAATTTATTTTTTATTTGTATCCTTTACAATACTGTGTATTCCTGTAGGTTTCCCACCACCAAATCACCCGTGAATCCTCACCATAGTGCTTTGTGCTCTTTCCCTCCCCCTCCCCTGTAGAATGTCTCTTATATATGAATGCCTGCTAGTTTTTGGTTTTGGTTTTGTTTTGATACCATTTTTTACCAATTTTGGGACAGGAAACACCTGACTCTATCTTGAGTACAAGTTAAATTCTGGACGTCATTAAAAAAAAACATGGTATCTACTAGAGTATGATATAATTGCTTGATTGGTTATATTTTAAGTCTTATTACATGCAGTTATAATGTGAAGGGATAAAGATGAAAAACTATAGGAATAACTTCAAATAAAAAAAGAGGTGACATCAAGTTAGAACCAGAATGAAAAATTACAGATGGAGAGATCATCTTAAAAATCTAAATTAAAATATGAAACTACCATGGGGAGAAAATAGTTGTCATTGTAGTCTGAGATATTACTTAAAAATGTCATTGTGGCCTTGATCCTATACAGATAAAAGCAAAAGAAACTTGGATGAGCCATAAAAGGAAGTAGCTTTCTTGGATTTTACTGGTTTAGTCCTGTGAGTGTCAGGAGGATAAGAATAACATACATCACTGAATGTAAATATTATGATAGTACTTTCTGGAAAAAGCTAGTTTTCCCTTCGAGCATCTAAGATAGTACCAATTTAAAATGGAGTCTGTAAATAAGAATGATAGGATGATAGTGATAATAAGACAAAGTGTTACCCTTCTGAATATCTTATAAATGAAAAGGAATTTCTGAATCATATCATTGAAACATATAAATTGTAACATTGAAGCTTTATGTTTATTTTTGGAGCATAAATTTAAAAATAAAAATGTATCGATGTCAATATTGTTTGATCATTATTATTCTAAAGAAACTTTAGGTTTAAGGGCCTCCCTGGTGGCACAGCGGTTGAGCACTGCGCTGTGGAGCTGTCGGCAGCGCGGGATGCGAGTTTGACGTCCGGCAGGGGAGATTCCCACATGGTGCAGCAGACCTCTCCTGCCTCACCCGCTGCTACCCTCAGCAGTGTATTTCTGATCTGCCTGTTCTGCTCCCCAATCTGTCTCTGGTGAGCCCTCTCGCCGCCCCACACCTCTGACCTGTAGCCCCAGCTTGTATGTCTAAATAAATAAATCTTTAAAAAAAATAATAAATAAATAAATAAATCTTAAAAAAAAGACACTTTAGGTTTAAGACAATCTCAGATTTCGGGAGTTTAGATTCATGAACCGAGTTAAGAACATTGATGCTGTGATGTGAAATATAAATAGAATGCCTCTTCCTCATAAATTTTAGATGTGGCCAAATATTTCTTCTCAAAATCAAAGAGAAACCAGGCAAAAAGACTGGTTATAGGTCAGCTGCATTGATGACCCTAACCCTAACCCTAACCCTAACCCTAACCCTAACCCTAACCCCAACCCCAACCCCAACCCCAACCCCAACCCCAACCCCAACCCCAACCCCAACCCCAACCCCAACCCCAACCCCAACCCCTGCATTGATGGGGTTTAATGAGATTATAAAAGGTGTTCAGGCACTTGAAGGGATATTATTACTTTTACTTTCTGGAAAAAGCAAAGAAAAAAATACCCTTGATACTTAAAATTGATAGGGGAGAATACCGTGACTGCCATGTGGAAATTCTAAATCGTAACTATCTTAGATGCTGACTTTAGTTACTATAAGCCTTCTAAAAAAAAAAAAAAACAGATCACTGGTCAACAGATCTTTACAAAAGCCACGTTACTGAAATAAAATTAATAATTTCCTATCAATTTGTATGTGCTCAACACGAATATGACAGTCATATTCTAATTTTGGCTCTAGTTTTTTTGAAATCTTCAATAAATTGGTGTTTACATCATGAAATGCATGCCAATAGTAATAGGCCTGCAGTTAATACCTTTGAAAAATCAAGTCATAGACTACTTCTTAGATTTTTTCACTTGTCTCTTGTACAGCTGGTCAGGAGCATCTCTGGGGAGTGTCCAGCAGTAGTCAACCAGCATTGCAGTGGGCCATTTTCCCTGGTATCTTTGTTCCCTGGATGCGATATCTTGATGATGAAAATGTTCGCCATGTTCATCACTAACCGTACCACAGTTTTCAGGGGAGAAATCCAGATGGGAATGAAGGAAGTGGATCTTTAGAGACATATTGCAGCCAAGTTTCTGCTACTGCATCATCATGTCTTCTACTAGTTCCTTGTAGTTTTCTGCCCTAACATTCCCAAGAAAGTTTGCAGACACTAGGTGAGAAGCATTCATGCTTCTTTTGCATCACCCTGCAGCAAGTTGTTGAACCGGTCATCTCAATGCAGATGGAATGTTTGGGTAGACTATTCTCGACTTCTTTTGCTTCATTATTCTGATGGAAAGAGGTGGAACCAAGCAGAAGTAAGAGTCTTTTATGTGGTTGCTTAGCTTTCTCCACACTATGGGGGCTGCAAACACCATTTGATGGTCTTTTGCCATTTAACCACTGTGAAAGCTGTGTTGTACATGTAGCACAGCTACACAGATATGCAGTGCCCAAGGCTTGTTTTGGTCACCAACCTTGCATCCGAAGTCAAGATGATAAGCCTTTTTCACTTGAGAAGTGAAATTTTCTTCTGGTTGACAAATGTCACTTCCCCACAAATAGAGCAGAAATTGTCCACACTCTTAATGCACTTTCAAGACATTACTGTTCTTTATTGTGCCTACATGGATAAAATAATAACACTTCTATGGAACAGTAGCTTAACTGTCTCACTCAAATTCTGAAATATTTTCAATGCTCAACCTTTCTGACAGGGCTTTCTATAGTGCACTTCTGACGTCAGCTTACTTCAGCAGCCACCTGGCAGTAGTATTGCATTGCATCCGAAATGATGCAATCAACTCTGGATGATGTGTGCATGATGGTATTATGCATTGCTATGCAATATCACATTATTCTAGGCTGATTTAGGATGGTGTTGCAATCCTACTGGGTAAATTTACATGGTGAAACGTATAAAATTAATTATATGAACTATCTTCAAAACGAGAGCTAATAACAAATTTTCAGGGTTATATTCATGTTCTGCACGTCAAGATACTACAGATTAGGGCCTTTTTAAGTCAGTTATGATCTCACTATTGACCAGGTTAATGAAGGGGATCTTCATTTTACCTGTATGGAATTTATTAGAATCGGTGAGTTAAAAAACCTGTTTTGCCAAGTTATTTCTGAAGGACAGTCATGATGACTTTGTTCTAAAGATAAGGATTTGAATAGTAAACCATATACTTCTGAATAGTGAACCATATATCTCTTCAAGAAATTTTTAACTGGATATGTGTATAAATACAGTGTTTTAAATTTTGTAAAAAAAAAAAAAAAAGAAAAACCATAACAGGGATGTAATTATGTGTTTCATTTATTTGTATAGGTGCATTGTCCTCTGCAGTGTCCTAAAACTTAAGCATGCATAAGAATCACTTGAAGGTTTATTAGCAAACAGATCCCAAAGGGTCTGACTAAGTCAAGGGAGAACCTGAGATTTTTCTTTTCTAATAATTTGCCAGATGATGATAATGCTGCCAATTTGAGGACTACAATCTGAGAACCACTATCCTCAAATAATTCAAAAATATTATCATCAACTAGGAATAACTAGTGTTTTATGGAGAAAGTGGTCTTATATTATGATTAACACAGATTTATACTGAATTATAATCTGTTTCGCCATATGATTTTCATTCAAACTGGTGATGGTCAATTCATCTAGTTGTTACAGGTACTTTCCCTTCCTACTTCTTTTCCTTTGCCTTATTCCTTATCTTCTTCTCTTCTTTGGGCTGAGAACAAATAATCTAATCAACTCTTCACTGCAATCTTCATTTTTTTCCTAAAAGAAGCAGTGTTCTTGTCCTTATAGTTTAAACTGGTTCAGTCCTATCTGGTCTCAACCAATTTCCAAATAACATTTTCTAGGCTACTTGTGTAACTTGTTTCGAACAAAGCTGTCTCTTCTATAAACCAATCAAGCTACTTTCACTGACCGCAGCAAACTTCATTATTGAAGCTGGGAGACCAAGTTGGACTACTGTAATGAATGTCATACGCAGATAAACTCTGCAGTGTCAGCAGTGCTTGCTCAAAAATTCCAATAGCAGAAGCAATATAAATAGTGAAATGTCAGGGTAACAATATAATAGGATGTAGGTACATGGGCCAGATTTTCATTTTATGTTATTCAATGGAAAATTCTACCCACAGGACCTTTACGTTTGACTCCAATAAATTTACTTTTATTTTCAAGATAGATGGGTTATTTTTGTTTTTTTTTCCAAGTAAACTATATTTATATAAAAGCATCATGCTTCATGTTTCTTCTCTCCAAATTTTATTTCTGATACTCAATCTGAGAAGGCTGATGGACAGGAAGATTTGCTTTTTAAAAATAGCTAAGGAATGTTTTCAAAATGACAGAATGAAATTACCAAATATATTAATCAGTAAGCACTAAAGTATATTCACAGCATTTGTACAGGAAGATGTTGATCATGTATGTTTTCTACATCTTTCACATAAGCATCTTTTTATGAGTGATAAGTTCAAATCTTTAACTGTGGCTTCAACGCTTTTACTTTATGAATAATCAAAGAAGTGAATCTCTCTGGGCGCAAGCATATGTAGTAATACCAGTTTTTCTGGTCATCATGAGATTGAAGCAGAGTAAAGAGTTGATTGGCAGCGCACAGCAGAATCAGGTGTTCGCCACCTGACCACAAGGTTGGCTGAGCATAGGGACAGTCCTGTTCCTAGGTGCAGCTGCAGCCAGCTCCCAGTGTCATTCCAAGCCATGGTTCTTTCCTGGAGCCTTCAGGCCAGGGAATAAGCACAGCTTTACATCAGCTGCTTCATTTTTCCCTTTTGTTTTTGATAAAAACTATTTGGTTAGGTGCTTTATTATACATTTCCTAAGAGCAAAAGGGAAACTTGGTGAACCTTAGTTGTGCAACATTAATTAAGCTGTGACCAATCAAGAGATGTACAATAATTAATATATTCAGTTCCATCACACACAAAATATAACAAAATGGGGAGGCTTCAAAATAAGACTTTCCCATATGTGAAGGACTAATTCTTTTGCCATGCTGCTTTCTATGAAATTGCATAATTTTTTTTAAAAAAATTCTACTAGCTAATGTGCCATCCTTCCATAGCCAGGATTTAATTTTAATTCATTTAGAAAATAATAGTAATAATAGTAATTGCAAACATTCTTAAGTGTTTATCATGTATCAGATGCCATTCTCAATATTTGTATATTTTGTTGGAATCATAATGATGTAATGACATGGATACAATTATCCATTTTACAAAATCTGAAGGCACAGATTGTGCCTTGTCCAAAATTACATAGCTGAGAAATAGCAAAGCAAGAATTAAACTCAAGCAAATCTGACACCAGAGCTACATTCCTAGTTGCAATTCCATATGTCTGCCTCTCATATTAAAAGAGTAATTTTCTCATTATATTTTGTTTGTTTTTACAAAGTGGCATGCCCAAATTACAAGAATATGTGTGAGTGTACTTCTCCTGTTCTTGTATGAAAACATTTCAGGTGAAAATTGCAATGCATTCAAATGCATAAAATTAAGAAATTCTGAGAAAAATATAGATACAGATATACTTACAGAAAAAAAATACTGTTCTTTTAAGGCCTAAGAACATCTTCAAAACATAAGTTAAAGCCTATCTTTATATGAACCTATTTGCAGTTATTATAATGCCTAACTATTTTGAGACAGAATTAAACCAAATTCTTTACCCTTTAAACAGTTGAAAATATAGATCAAGCTTGCTCTCAAAATGGCTTAAAATTAATTATCCATTGTATCATAAAAATTACCATGAATATTTAATTTAACATTTGATGTTATAGTTTGTATGCAAAAACACAAAATGTACAACTTTTTAACTTCTTGGAGGCTAGTCACCAGGTCTTTCTAATCGCACTGCATCTCTCACAGGCCAACTATTATGATAGTAAGCATTTAATTTCCCTCCAGAAAAGTATATCTTGAGTTATTATGATATTTTCCAAAGAAAATTGACAAATTATATCAAATTATAGGCTTCATGTAAAAATTATTTTAAATATTTTAAACTATAAAAATTGTATATAAAGATTAAATAGTAAGAGGAAAAACATATACATAGACAAACTAATTTATTTCCTATAATTTCCCTATAAAATTTTCAGCTCCATTTATTTTATGTGTTACGTACTGATTTTTATGACTCTGAAATCGAGAATGACAAATTATAATCGAATCTAATAGAAATAAAACCTAATAGAAATAAAACCTCACACTTTTGAACCATGTCATTGTCAGTTTCACAAATATAATCTCATTAAAATACGTATATAATGTCTCTTCAAAATTTCTTTAGGAAAAATGAGATTTATCAACCTAGAATCTGAACGGATCTGATCATTTATAAGACTAGTTTCTTCATTAATGATTGACACCATATAGCTCTTTACACTTCATTTGGCCAAGATCTTTCTCTAAATCAATCCCCTGAAATGAAGTCTTATTGCAACCTGCAATGCATGCTACTCTTTAATTATTTTTCTTTTAACCAAGATGTAAATAGAGGCTTCTCAAACATCAATTTAAATGTCTACTTTTTGTTTTGATGATCATTTCTTTCAAAGTGCAGACATTTATTTTGATATAGTTGCATTTGTCATTTGCTTTTGTTTCCCGTGCCATTGACGTCTAGTGCCCAAAGATCTCTAAGACTAATGTCAAGGTATTCAAAAAAGACATACAGAAACATGAAAATATGTTCATCATCTCTTATTAATAGGAAGGTGATAATTAAAATAACAATGAGATATCACCACACACCTAAGAGAATGGCTATTATCCTAATGACAAAAAACAAACAAACAAACACAAGTGTTAGAAAGGATGTGAAGGTGAAGGGAACTCTTGTATAAGGTTAGTAAGTATATAAATTGATACAGTTATATGGAAAAGATTATGGAGAATCCTCACAAAACTAAAAATATGTTCCATACAATTCAGTTATCCCACTTTTAGATGTTTACTCAAAAAATGCAAAACCACTAATTTGAGGAGTTATATTCAATCCCGTATTCATTGCATTATATAAAATAACCAGTAGACAAAACATAAGTGCCCATTGACAAGTGGATGAAGAGATGTGCCATATATGTACAATGGAATACTACTCATCTAAAAAAAAAAAACTATTAAATCCTGCTATTTACAGAAACACATATGGAAAAAGCCAGATGGAGACATATGATTTCACTCATATGTGGTGTATAGCGAAACAAGCAAACAGACTAAGTAAAACAAAAATAAGCTTTTAAAATACAAGAACAAATCAGAGGATACCAGAGGGAAAGGAAGAAAGGAGATGGATAAACCAGATAAAAGAGGACAATTGTATGGTGAAGGAGAGAATTGGGCTTTTAGTGGTAAACTTAATATAGTATATATAGATGTTGACTTAAAATGATGCATATTTAAAACTTATAAAATGCTATAATATAATGTCACTTTATAACAAAAAGTTTTATGGTTATATAATACATAATATTAAATATAGTTTCTTTATAATAAAAATTTTAAAAGTCTGCTGCATATATTCTATTTATGTTAAATATGGTGTGGAAAAATAAGCTGCTCTTTTGTCTCTAATTTATACAACTAGAATTCCTTTTCATGTTTTTCCTTACTAAAAATTAGAAAGGTTACCTATACAAACAAAAATACTGGAAATGCCATTTTCAAGATAGTTGTTTCTGTGTATGGAAGATAACTGCCATTTATTTACTTCTGAGTTGCCCCTAGAGACTGACATAGAGGAAAATGATAGAAATATTGATTGTCAGTTTATGGGATGAACTCATATATTTTCACAAAAAGATAATTTTTAGAGTGAGTCTAATATACTCCTTTTGGAAATGAAACTTTCTAACACAAATTATACAGTCACTAGGCTGAGATGAATTGGCAGTTGAAATGCAGCTAGCTCTGGAAATGAACATTTACACATTTTGTGCCTGAGTCCCACTCTGCAAACTTATCTATTAAAAGTTATCTAAAAGGAAAGAACTCTCAGTGTTTTATTTCTAGGTCAACCATTGGATTCAACATAGATTTGAACATGTTCTGTTTCCCATGCCATCCAATTTCACCCTAGATTACCACACTATATATATAATATAATATATTATATAATAATATAATCATATATATAATCATAATCATTATATATATATATGTATATATATATATGATTCACAAGCATAGAATTGCACCTCCTCAAATGCATGGCACCGTACTATACCTACCATCATGAAACCCATAGTCCTTTTAGTCCACTGTGCCACTCCCTGCCCACTCTGCTCTCCCCCTTCCCTCCAGTAGACTCAATTCTGCAGTCAGGTTTCAAGGATTTGTTTTTCCTTTGGTTTTACCTAACTTGTTGTTTTGCTGCTCTATATTCCACATATAAGTGAAACTACCTGGGATTAATGACCTAAAGAAAAGTTTTCAAATGCATAACTACATAAGGAAATATAATCGTAAAACAACGCAGGAAATAATTAACTTGAAGTAATTTGGTAGAAATTATACAAACAAACACAAAGGAAAAAAGGTGAAAAATGACTGCATTCAGAAACTGTGGAACAGTATCAAGCAGCCTAGCATACAAACAATTGAAGTGCCAGGAGTAGAAGAGAAAGAGAACGGGGCAGAACAATCTAGGTAAAATAACAATTTTGCTCATTTTCCAAAAATAGCAACATATACCAAGCTATTTATTGAAGAAACCTAAAGATCATAAGATGAATATTAAATTAATTCATATATATACACAATTACATCATATTTTTAAACTGCTGAAACCAAAAATAAGAGATAATCTTGAAGGTAGCCAGAGGTGAGATAAAGGTATAATACATGCAGAAAAGCAAAGAATAGTAGACTTTTCCACAGAAACTATGCAGATTACAAAGTAATAGAATGACTTATTTAAAGAACTTAACAGAAAAACAAGGAAAAACCCCACTAGTCAACCTAAAATGTTCTAACCATTGAAAATATTTACAAAATGAAGGTGATGTCAAGGTGTTTTCTGAAAAAAAAAAAAAATCATTGCCAGTACAGACACAATATCAGAAATATTAAAGGGATTTCTTCAAGCAAGAGAAATAAGAAACCAGACAGAAACTTAGACCTACACACACACAAAAAAATTGAGCTTTGAAAATGGTAAAAGTGAAACACAAATAATCATATATTGTTAAAGGTATTTTTAAGTGAATCTAAATGATAAAATATATCTATCTCAACGTTAGTGATTGCAAGTGCTATTTTTGGGTAGAATCTGGTGATTAAGAAACTAATGATTCTATATATAAAAAAATTACATTTATTTAAGACCAATGACAAACATTGAATACAAGGTGATCTATTTCAGATTGTGGTATCCTTGAAAGTAAAATTCTTGGTTATTAACATCCAGAAGCTTAAAACATTATTAACAGATGGGTAAAGACTATCTGTCAACAGTAGCATAACCTTGCCATTAATTGAAATGCAGCCAAGAAAAATGACTCTTTTTGTGTGACTAAAAGTCTGTCAGTTTATTCCTGTTCCTTAACTAAGACTCTTAGTAAAATGACTTTTTAGCACTTGTATTTTGCATCAGATATGGCCATGGGGATATAAACCTTTGATGAACTTCCATGTGTTCCTCATTAAGAATTCATAGAGAATTTTATTTGTCAAATAAAAAGCAAAATGCCACTTCCCAGAATCAAAGTGAAAATTATAGTAATAAAATAAAATTTCTCCAGTCACAATAATTAGTGTGTAGATTGACACTAAATGCAAAGCAAGTTACTTATCCTCCCGAGTACTAAAATGAAACATTGGAGGAGCATCAGAAATGAGGGCCTGAGGAGTCTATTCATTGCAGTATGCTCTTGAAAATACAGCCAAATATAACATAAACTTTTTCCTCATTGCATGACTGTCTATAAATGAAAAAAATTCTTAAAAGAAACAGAAATAACAATAATAGTAGCATTTTGATGTATCAATATAAGGAATGAAAGATGCTCTGTAGCTTTATCTTTTTTATTGCCAATTTTCTTATTCAATCCAGTCTCAAGTACTCATGGGAAGAACACATCCGAAATGTGATGTCTTATACTGTTCTTTTTCCTTTCTCGCTTGTTATCTCTTAAAGCTTGGCTTAGACTTAGGTGTTTTAGTCATAAAGCCCAGATTCCATCTATCAGGAACTATGCTTGTGAGCACAGGACATTTGACAAAACAAGGTGCTTTGGTGGCTTCTGTTGGTCCCTCACTGCATCCCCACCTCCCCACTTTCTGAGCATTGCTCTCCCTAGTCTAGCCACTCGACTTTCCTGGCTCACTCAGCTTACCCTACAGCCTCTGAGTTTAGACTTTTAGAGAGGACTCAGAGAGTTGGTGCTATCCATTATTTTCTCCGAGGCTAGCTAATACTGAAACACTAGAAAAAGCTTGGATTGGAAAAAATTATTTTCTCAGTGTCACTTTCTCCTATGTGTGAATATCAAATGCACAATATATAGTCAGAGTTATGCTCTGAAAAGTAGGTAATATCTGAATAAGACTAGTAGAGGAGTGGCATTGCATGATTCAAGAATCAAAAATAAACCAATCCCTCTTACCCACCTCCTGCCAAGGACAGTTAGAATAATGACTCTACACTTGCTTCTGTTTTTTTGGAAGGAAAGTAATGGAGAGAGAGGAACTGGTGGAAATATGGTTGGTATTGAAAGGGTGAATCATCGAGATTATATTGATGAAAAAAAAAAGAAAGAAAAACATTATGTGTATTTTTCCCTTCTAACAAAAGGGAAATAAGCATTTTTTTAAGATTGAAAAAATAAAAATATCAGTGCACAATAAATGTATAAAGGGGGAGTGATCATGAGGCGGCTGTTTATGCTTTCTTTATTCTGTATGAGAATATTTTTCCTTAAGTAATGCATGTTTTTCTCCTAATTTCTTACAGAGACGCATGTTAAAAATTGTTACCACACTGAAATTATCCATTTTATTTTCCTATTTTATTGAGTAAGTTACTTATTTTAGAAATAGTAGTTTATCTTTCATAACTCAAAATTTAATGCTCTTAAATTTTATAAAGCATTAAATTAATTTAATAGATCATAAGTGAATGATACAGCCATTCCTCCTTATATATAAAGTATTTGTATCTTAGGTTTAACACTGCAAGTCAAATTTCCTCTATGAGTTAGAGGGAATCTCTAGATCCAGACCCATTATCTGCTCTTTACAACGGGCTCTTTATCATACTCTTCCTTAAGGAATTTTAGAGAGCTAGACAGACAAAATCCTGGACGAAAAAATATATATAAGGATTCACACCCATTCCTGTTTCACTTCAAATCTTATTTTCTGTCCCTGTTGTTACTTCAGTCCAGCTTGCTCTCCCTGGAAGTGGCAGAGAGTTCTAGTGCCAGATTTTTCCAGTACTCAGAGTAAAACTCTATAAATTTATATAAAGAGTGAAACTTTATAAAATGACACTCTCAGAGATCCAGCAACCCCCATCATATCATTCCTCTTCCCCTTGAAGAGTCTCTCATTCATGCTTCTATTTTTAATAATTTTGAACCCTTCCCTTGTTGCTAGCCCCTAAGGTTGATAGATGCTTCTCATAGTTACTACCTCTATGATTGGTTACTGTTCATATTTGCTTTATTTTTCAATCTTGTGTCGACAATTGCTTATATTAAATTCTTTCTAGTAAAGTAACTGATCTGGTGTCTGAACTACACTGGGTGCTTAAGACATAGGAATGGAGACCCAAAAAGGAGACTTCAGCAATGAGGATTTTGACTCAATTCAGAAATGGCTTTGTTCAGGAACGTAGCGCTCAACTCTTTACAAAAAGCAAATGGAAAGCAACTCAGCCACATCATGAAATGAAAACTGATTAAGCACATATCACCTTATTTTATGGTGACAAAGTAAGTTTCTGGGGGGACCAAGTCACTGTCTTTCTCACCCTTTAATGCATTCATGACCACCCCAAAGAATATCCTGCAGCACTTTTTAAGAAGGAAAAAAACACAAGCTCAGCTTTTTAAACTTTCAGTTTAAATTAGTCAGATTACAAAAAAAGTTCTATGACATTCCTAAAACAAACCCCTGTTCCTTGTAGCCACAGGCCTAGTCTTAATTAAAATCAGCACAAACTTTAATTGAATGGATTTTAAAATGATAACAGAAGTTGAAATTTGCAGCCTTTTCGGTTCTTTCATAAGCATTGCTTGGAAGAGGGTGGGAGCCTCATAACTGAAAAAAGGTTCATTGGGACTGGAGCAGATCAAGTTCAGGATCTGTCACCCGGCCCCCCCGCTGCCTGTTGAGGTAGCTTGTTCTCTAGCTTCTGAGGAGACCAGGATTCCCTCACTTAAATAACCAAGTAGCAGGTTTTGCAAACAGAGGCTTCATCTCAGGACCCTCTTGTTACCACCTGTTCACAACTTCACAGCATGATTCAGTAAGACAAGTACAAAGCCTGATTGGGGAAGAAATAGCTTATCTATCAAAAAAAAAAAGCAAGAGTTTTATGCATTTATATTGGCCGAAATCTGGGAAGGTGACTTAGAATTAGATCCATTTCTATCTAGGATAACTAAGTCCAAAAGGTAAATTCTATATTTAATAATAAATCCTATAAATACACTAAACTACTTATAGTCTAAGTCAATCAAAGTTACCAGTGGCTTATACAGCATTCAGTTTTCTTGTATGTAATACCATTTAATTTGCTTCAGCCCCCAATAAGATTCTAAGTATTTTATCTCCACTTTATAGTTAAAGAAACTAACATACACAAACCTACTTATTGTCCAACATCCAGTGGTTATTTAGTAATACAGTTTGAATTCAAACCTATATCTATCTGGCACATGCTTTTCTTTTCTCCTCAACCCTATTCTGAAACAAAGCTTTAGATTAAGATTTATTTCTCATATTGACACAGATTTAGTGCAAGGTGTCACATGAGAAATTCAGCTTATTAAATTTAAAAACTGAAACCAATCCCAGTGCATGAATATCCTCTGTTAAGTAGTGTTTAAATTTGAACATATGTATTTCTTTTTTTTTAAAGATTTATTTATTTATACATACAAGCTAGGGTACAGGCCAGAGGTGTGGGGTGGCAAGAGGCTTCACCAGAGACAGAGTGGGGGGCAGAACAGGCAGATCAGAAATACACTGCTGAGGAGAGCAGCAGGGGCAAGGCAGGAGAGGTCTGCCACACCATGTGGGATTCTCCCCGGCTAGGCATCGAACTCGCCGCTGCCGACAGCTCCACAGAGCAGCTCTTAACCGCTGTGCCATCAGGGAGGCCCTGAATATATGTATTTCTACCCAATTTAAGGAATTGCTTAATTTTCCTTTGTAAGAAGTCAAGATAAGCTAATAATCTTGTTTGAGTCCAGAATTTCTTTCTGTTATCGTTAAGATATACAGTTTTTATACTTTAACAAAGATAAAACAAAGTCAGTGTTTCCTAGCATATCATTTTCTTACAAAATTTGTCCTGTCATCTTTTGTAACTTATTTTCCTTTATATTCAGTGCTTCTTTTCTATCTCATCTCAACTCATAATGAATTCTCCCCCAAATGCCATGTTGTGTTGACTGTTGACACCAACCAAAAATTTCATCCCTGACTTCATTCCCAGCCATTTCTAATGTGCTATTGGGTATTAGGTAGAGTTGGGCAGACCCCACAATGGGAGGCACACGTGTGTATCTCCAGTTCACTGAGCAGAGATTGGACCCCTGTTTCCTACATTTCTCAATATTTCAACGACAAGAAAACAGCAGAAATACATGACTGATATCCACTTTGGAGATTGGCAGAATTTTGTTTCAGTACCATTCCAGCTATTTGTAGCTGTTTGGATGGGGACCTCGCCCCAAACTCTCCAGGCTTCTTCTATTAAGATAAATATTTAGCTTGCATTATGGAAAACTATGACTTCTAGTCTATGATGATATGAGGAAATTTAAGCACAAAATTAAGGCTATTGTTGCATAATTGTGTTTCAAAACTCTTGGTACAAGTAAAAGAATTAGAAATCTGAAATCGAAAGTTAATTATATTGTGATTATCAGGTTCCTCTGCCATATAATTAGAACTAAATAAAACTCTTGGATCTTAGAAAACGTATAGATTACTCACATTTGATTCATTGAAAAGTTGCGGGTCAATTTAAGAAATATCATGCAATTAAGTATTTACGGAAAATATTTCTGTTCTAGTTTGTTTAAAGGAAGGCATAGAAAATCTGAATAACAGAGATTTGCACAACTGACACACCTCTTTTAACAGAATTCCCTTTTATCTGAAACATTCAATGATTTGTTTTAAACCATAAAACGCCACTCAGTCATCTCTCCACAAAATAGCGGATGTTTTCTGCTTAAATTGGAGAACACAATATGCTATTGAGGCTACCGACAGAGGTGAGGAGTAGCCCTGGCACTGTTGCCTTGGCCCCTCTCCTGTTGGCCTTCTTGGAAAGAGATGTCTTTTGCCTCCCACACATTTGTTGTCCAATCAACCACCAGGCATCTGGTACAGCAGATGGGCCCTGCCTCATACCTGGAACAGTCTGCAGCAAGTGCAATCAATGCTTTCCCCACTTCTGCATGAATTTAGCTGTGTGTTCTACTTTCAAAGCACTCATTCCAGGATATACTTATGATTCCTAGGTATGTGCAAGGTTGTACAGAATACCAAGGCAAATATAGTCACCAAGACTGTCCAAGTTTTGCTCTACTTTATATCCAAGTCTTTCCTTTGACACATCCCTGATCAGGTTTAGTCCTGCTCTGGCACAGATTAGATTACTTTGTGTGTAGTACTTTCATTTTTATATTGTTTTCTTTCTTCATGTGACAGACCCTCTTTTATATTCTTGCTGTTTTATCAGTTGTCCCAAATGTCATGCCTCGTTGCAACTTCAGAACTTAAATTTCTTCCTCTGAGCTTACAATGGAGTGAGGCCAGAAATAGAGATGTCTTAATCATTCCAAACACCTGAGGAACTTTTTTCAACCGCAGTGCCCTAAGTACATCCAAAGAGTAAGACTTACATTTTCTGTCCTGTTTCGTTTATATTACTGACACTGAAATGAACACTAAGTTATGAGACTACATCCTTTTCTTGAACTTTAAGAATCAAATTTCTTGGTGTGTAGTTGCTTTCTATATATTGCTGATGCTATTGAAGAGTCAGCAGTGAGGGGGAGAGGATGCTACTACACTCAGTGATAGCCAAATAAAATGGTTTTAATATTCAGCCAAGGAATGCAATTGATAGAGCTGGCTAGCCCATTCAATGTGTATAAAACATGATCAGACAAACAAAACATCTTTACAGGCCAATAATTTGTAATGTGCAGTTATGTTCTCTATATACCATACAGACAGAATCATGGAGTTCTAAAGTCAGTTCCTCCAGGTGTACCCCAGCCTTGGCAGGAGTAACACCCTCCCCAGGGTAGCATGCATCAAATGATTGAGTAGGCTGTGTGTCTTAACAGCCTGGTCACCTCAGCTAAAGCAGGAGACAGGGATGACTGTTCTTGCTTCAGAACTCCCCATAAGGTTGGCCAAGGCTTTGTTGAGCCAATAGTAGCACTTGAACTTATTTCTCTGAACAGTGAAATTTCCTCCCTCTTCCCTTCACAGGTGTTGGTTCCTAATAAACATCTTTCAGTATCTGCTGTCAAAGGATCTAACCTGTTATACAAGCAGCAAACAGGAATATAATAGCCAGACAAAAAGAAAAGTGAAGTCTCCATCTTGTACTGTGAAGCTCCTAGTTCTATTCAGACACTAGCATTGTTAGGAGGTAGCTAGTTAGACAAAAAGTAACTGTGCTTACAGGAGCTAAGAAGCAATAAACTATTATATTGTCAGTATAAACACCTGGCCTAGAAACAACTTGTAAACTAAATTTCTGTAGCAAAAATGGATGAACTGTAGTTTCAGTGAATTACTCTTTCTGCTTAAATCCCATGGAAACTGCGTCTGTTTTTCTCTCAGGTAAGATGAGACACTTTGTCTAAGGGAAAGTGTTCACAGGATATTTGCATAACAGCTATCACATTCTACTCCTCCTATTTCATATAAAGAGGTGTTTCTTTGATCCAAGGCTCACACAGCTGAGTCCTATTTCCTTCCATGTTCTCTGGTAGTTCATCCCATTAATTTGATTTTTTTCCCTTTCTCCTCAGCCTCCATCTCTACACTTCCAAACATGTTCAAGGTTTTCCAATAATTGTGTAGTATTCATGTGCACCTGTCTCCAAATAAAACAAAAATGAAGTGCTTTTGTTTTTACTGATAATCTTTTCTTTTTCTAAGTCTGATAGTCCTTTAAAGCATGCATTAAAATAAACCAAACATTAGACATTGAAATACTGTATTTCAAAGGAATAAAACATTACTCTTAAATATAACTGAACATATTCAAAGTCATAAGGCAGTATTTTTAGGAAAATTCAAGTAGCTTTAGTTTTAATTAAATAATAAACAGTGCTTGTAAATATTTTAATTTATTCAATAAGGTTTTCTCTTTTATGCATAATTTATCTGCCTCCATAATTATGCACTACTACTCTATTAATAGGAGTGCAAACTTGAAACTTTTGATCAGTACTGGCGTAAAGAACTCTGATTCTATATAAGACCTTTTTGCAATCTTTGAAAGCACATAAAATTCCCTATACAAATCTGAGATGTAAAGTTACATACCTTCATTTCTAGTCTGAAGTCATTTTGCACACTGAAAATTAACTACAAGCACAATATTTACCCTAAAAATTGCACTGAATATTTTCTTGATGTAAAAGTTAATGAGTCTATAACTATGCAAACATTACATTTGGGGGCAAAGAACATACAGGATCTATTTTATTATTTTTTACAACTGCCTGTGAATTTACAATTACCTCAAAATAAATTTTAAAAATTGATGATACAAAGAGGTTGAATTTTTATTCTCATGGACAACATTAATAATGTTATCAGATATGTTTATAAGATGGGAGTTGAAATATATTACTAACTTTTATACCAGTTGTTCATGATGATATAACATTTTTTGAAACTCAAAGTTTATTTTAATGTATATGTAGCTGAAATTTATAGTAAAAACTATCCTAAAAATTGAGTATACAGTCTAAAAATTTCAAGATCATTCTTAATACGCCTAACCCATAATTGCAAATCTCTACTCTGAAATACCCTATTACCTACCTATTGGCTTTATTCAGTTAATGACTTTACAATATATTGTCAGGTCAGTACCAAAAAGAAGAATTAATCTATATTTTTACCATGTGTGCAGTATTTAATAACTGCTTGAATTGGATATGTCACAAATCACTTAACTGCTTCCTTATAAATGGAATTGGATTAATGTTAAATATTTTTAATAGAATGAAAGATATGTGGGTTCTCCGCATATCTAATTTGTAAATGCAAATTAAAAATGAGAAAAATTAAAAATGAGAAAATATTTACTTCATCTTTGTTGACATGTAATAAAAAATTAATATCAAATGTTTGTTAGGTTATAGAGAAACAAAGTTTTATACATAAATGTGGAAAGCATTTATTAATATAGCTGTTGTGGGTAGCAATTTTGTGATATCTAGAAAAGATGAAGAAAGTTATGTTTATATATTCTATTACAGGCCTAACTCAGTCTACCAGCATTTTTTCCAAGTATTTAACAAATATTATATTTAATATTTTGATGGACTATTCAGTATTGGCAGTAATAACAATTTAAATCTTCCATTTTGAAATCTTTACACAAAACAAAGTCTAATATTTTCTTGTTTTTATTCCATGCTTATAAGTATCTTATTTTCAACATATCCTTAGAAAATACTGTCTCTGTCTGCATTGCTCTGTGGCTGCTAATTTTTTATGTGAACTGCTTTTTATGTGAAAGTATAATTTAGTATCATTGAAAAACTATTTAAAAGTTCATGATGACCCATGAATCAATACCAGATACTTAGTCTAACACTTTCCTCCTTAGTGGTTGTATCTAAGTCAACTTTAAGTAAGCTTAAGGTTTTCTTTCACTCTGTCCCCAAAGTACCTCATCATTTGCTGTATAACTTCAACATGATTTCCATTTCTGCTACTCTACCAATATCACTTTGTCCCTCAGGAAACAGGCTATGTACAAAGGCATAATCTTTAAAGAACAAAGTAGATCTGAAATATCTGCATAACCACTATTCAATATCACTCCGCAGCTCAGCTGAATACTAATGCTGAAGAAGGGGAGAAATGAATGAATAAGCATATTACCTGTGTTTGAAATATTGTCCCTTTGTTTTTCCTGTAAAACTTACTTGAAAACAAACAGTTTAGGTAATGTAGGATTTGAATGACCCCTATCATGATTTCCACTTGTCAGCTACAAAGTAGATCAGATGAAAAATGGGAAGATTTTAGTAGAACCTAATTGCTAGTGTTTTTAAGATGAATATATTTTAATCTCTTGTATTTTAGACTACTGCAAGCAACACTTCTTTTAGCCTTGCAAGTAAATATAACAATGCAAATCAATGTCAACTAAAATAAAGGTTTTCAGACCACTATATACTACCATCACATGAAAAGCTATTAGTATACAACTCAAGATGGTCATTAATTTATTTAGTAATTAAAAGGAAGGGCATGTTAGCAGCATTTACCAGTGGCACAAGTAGTTGATGTATTTTCATGTTACAATCTCGTAACATTTCAGTAAACCATCTGTATAGTGTTGGGGGTTTTTTAATGTGATTTTTGTATGTTTCTTCTATGGGTGTGCACGTGTGTATGTGTTTTGTGTGTGTGAGAGAAAAGAGTTTATATCACTTCCAGAGCATGGTTTAGGGGTGAGTTTTGAGGATGGTGTTAGATAATTGAACTAATAGCCACAGAGAGATATTAATATTATGACCATGCTTTCTTCATCTGCTTTCTTAAAGAGTCACCACTGTCAACATCAGTTATTCTCATGTACTTTATGTGATAGTCTGTACATATTGGGTGTATTTGTTGACTTCCAGTCTGGAAAACAGAGCCCATGCCATGAAGAAAAATAGAGAGAATATAAGTCTGAAAATAGTTACCTTTTTGAAGAACTAGAAGTCAAACATGAAGCAAACCAGAGAATAGTAACAGTGAGGTGCTATTTCCCCTTGGGGATAGAAGGATTAAGGAAAGAGGTGCTTTTTTCAGGACCTGTATCCATGAAGACAGATCCTATCCAGAGAGAAACGAATCCCGAGAAAATAAAGCCACAGACATAGATGGGATTCCGTGTGGGTACTACCCTATGAGCTTTAAGAGGATCAACTGTCCTAAAATCTCACACTTTTAAAAAATAAAGTGTTAAAGTATCAAAATTATGCAATATATATTAGTGTCTTTGAATATTAGTAAAATACTCCCTCCAAAAAAACCCATAATGGGTAAGAAGAGCAAAATCTTAATTTTTCTTTATTGAGAAAGCAAGACTCAAAGTATAATAAATGATAATACTCCTTTAAAATTCTCTGTTTCCCAAATAGAAACATACTAAAGCCAATTATATTTATCTGAGTCAGATTAAAAATTGTCACTCAGCTTGGAATTATGCTTATCTAATCAATACTTTAAGACAAATTTCAGTTTCTGTAATGTTATCTTGACAAAATAAATTTAATAAAAAAGTGAAATAGTAAGTCCTTTTCTTTAATTATTTAATATTCAACTTGCCCAATACATGATATGCCCCTTAACAATTGACAGATTTTAGGTCTCAAGGATTTTATAATTCTAGTAAGACTAATGAAAGAAACTACCTTTTTTTTAATGAGGACAAACTGCAGACAACTTTATTGTCCTACTGTTAACGAGTCTTTATAAAGGAAAACTAAGATGATACCCATTCATGAGGAAACCCTCAATAAACTAGGACCAGAAGGAAAGAAGCTAATATGACAATGGTTATATATGAAAAGTCCATAGCTAACAGGATGTTCAACAGTGAAAAACAGAAACTGTTTCCTCTACAATCAGCAACAGGACCAGGATGTCCCGCCTTGCAATTTTTAGTCATAGCAATTAGGAAAGAAAAGCATCCATATTAGAAAGAATAAAGAGGACAATCTTTGTTTGCTATGTAGAAAATCCCCAAAACTACCAAAAAAAATCTAATGCCTTTCCTATTGATGTAGAAATAAACAATTTAAATTTTAAAAAAAGAATTAAACAAATATAGTAGAAGTTGCAGGGCCCAGGGAAAAGGTGAAACAGCACATTGCTATTCAATGAGTATAAAGTCTAAATTGCATAAGATGAGTCAGTCCTAGAGATCTCTGTCCAATATTGTACCTATAATTATCAACACTGTAGTGTACATTTGGATGAAAAACATAAAAGAAAGTTGATCCCTGTTAAAATGTATTGTGTCCTCTCTGCAGCAGAAAGAGGTAGACTGCCCATGGTTTGTGGCTCGCCTTCTGTGACAGAACTAGATCAGGGACTCCTCGTTAATCTCTTACCTCAAGTGGGATATTCAGCAGCAGTGCTACTTAAATCTGTTTTGGTGAAAAGGGGGCCCATAATTTTGAGCCCAGGCACAGGATCTAATTCTGCCACCATGACTACCCTATTCAAGTACCTCTCAAAATGCAATTTTGTAGAACAAAAGATTTATATTCCTTAATAACATAAGTCCTAGGTAAGGAAACCTAGAAGTAATAGAACTGGCTTCGTTCCAGGCTCTGGACCTCATCTGGTTTACTGCTGCAATAGTCATTGCATATCATGGACAAACATTATATGTCAGGGCAGAACCAGGGTCACATGCCAGCAAAATTCAGTACTTCTAGTGAAAAATATGCAAGTGGATTCCAGCTGGACAAAACCTGGGTCTGTATGATTCTATAAGAGAAAGCCAGAAAAATGAGTCAAGTGGGTCAGCAGTGGGTTTGCTTTTTAATAGTATTAAGAAATAAATCAAATTGATATAATTTAGAATTGTGGAAAGCGTTTCAAATGAAGTCCTTTGAAATGAGTGTCAGAGTCTTATCTTCTCCAGTTTAATGTGACAGGTAGAAAAAGTATATATGAGACAGATATATCATTTCCAAACCAAGTCAAAGTTGTTTTATTTTCACAAGAAAAAGCAAGAAAAGTAAAATAATGTTTCATGGGCACATGTTGACAGATACACCATTTCCTTGTTTACATAGTCTATTATAGCGTCTGAGTTTTAAAAATGCACACAATAATGTAATTGTCTTCAGTCATACTTGGAGAAATAGTCTAAAATTCTTAGGTATACTGGAAAAGAAGCAATTGAAAAGTTATAATTTATTAGAAAAAAAAATCTATTCCTAGGAAGGAATTAAAAGATACTTTTTTATAAAAACAAATGATCCTAAAATTTAATAGATAGCAAGATAATGTAGTAATTTAGGAGACAATTAAATATTTGAAAATGTGTTTAGCCTATTAAAAGAGTGAAAATTCCAGTAAGAGTAATTTGAACAAATTAAAATCTCAAGGGAAAGGTTATCATTATTTCACACCAGAGTTAAAAATAGGAATCGATGTCAGAAAACACAAAACACAGTTACTCTCTAGAATACACTTAATGACAAGTGGACAAGTTCAGTCTCAAAGGAAATTAGTGAGCAAAATTTATTTGGAGACGTATTTATCTAAAGTAAGAAACCCATTTACGCTCGTCAAACACTGAAATGGAAAATTTTCTCTTATAAAGACCTGTTAACAGTAGAACAATAAAGTTGTCTGCAGTTTGTCCTCATTAAAGAAAAGGTAGTTTCTTTTACTAGTCTTGCTAGAATTATAAATAAAATCCATCAAACCTAAAATCTGTCTATTGTTAAGGGGCATATCATGTATTGGGCAAGTTGAATATTAAATAATTAAAGAAAAGGACTTACTATTTCACTTTTTTATTAAATTTATTTTGTCATGATGACATTACAAAAACTGAAATTTGTCTTAAAGTGTTGATTAGATAAGCATAATTCCAAGCTTACTGATTTTTAATCTGATCTGGATAAATATAGTTGGCTATAATATGTTTCTGTTTAAGAAACAGAAAATTTTAAGTAGTATTCTTTTATTATACTTTGAGTCTTGTTTTCATAATAAAGAAAAATTAAGATTTTACTCTTCGTAGCCATTATATTTTAGGGGAGGGAGTGTTTGATATGTCAAAGACACTAAAATATATTGCATAAGTTTGATACTTTAACACTTTATTTTTTTAAATAAAACTTATAGGGCAGAATAGAGCTTATACACAGAATCCCATCTATGTCTGTGACTTTATTTTATTTGTTTCTCTCTGTATAGGATCTGCCTTCATGGATACAGGTCTTGGAAAAAGCACCTCTTTCTTTAATCCTTCTGTCTCCAAGGGGAGATTGTACTTAACTGTTACTATTCTCTGGTTTGCTTCATGTTTGACTTCTAGTTCTTCAAAAGGTAACTATTTCCAGACTTATATTCTCTCACTTCATGACATAGGCTCTGTTTTCCAGACTGGACACCAACAAATATACCCAGTATGTACAGACTATCACATAAAGCACATGAAAGTAACTGATGTTGACAGTAGTGACTCTTTAAGAAAGCAGAAGAAAGCATGGTCATAATATTAATATCTCTCTGTGGCTATTAGGTCAATTATCTAACACCATCCTCAAAACTCACCCCTAAACCATGCTCTGGAAATGATAAGTTTCCAGATAAGTGATAAGGTTAATGGAAGATGCCCAACTTGAATGGTACCCTAACTGTTTTGAGACTGTGTTCCGACCTTCCAGAGGTTTCTTATATCAATCGGCCTAATTCCAGGTCCAATAATTGTCAGTGTCTGAGGTTTTAACTCATAAAAGGCATACCTGCCCTTTCCCTGTACATTAGTAACTTGATATTAAATTATCACCATCATTTCTGATAACTGGGTTTTCATTATTATTTCATCCTTGATTAATTGCTCTTCTCTTGGGCCCATTCCTTTCTGGAATTATATCCCATTGACCTAAATCAGACTATCACTGTTTTTTCTCGTTCACTGGAAAACCTACATTTAACTATTAGTATCTGCTAGGTGTTCGGTCCTGGTCTCTGGGCTGAACCCAGTTATGACGTAAAAAAAAAGTTTTGGTTTTCCATGTAAAACATTCAAATTGAAAAATAATTTAACTGGACGCTTGATTCAGAAATACATGAAGAATGGATATAGTCTCAGAGTCTTTCCTAAGCTATCTTCAGAAATCCCTAGATAGACTTAATGGGGGTGAGTTTCATTATTTATAAAGCATCTTTCTTGAAAGATAATACCATTCATCCTAGATAAGTTATCAAAACTTATTTGATTCTCTAAAGCTCAGTTCACAGTAACAATGATCATTTGTTTTCATTTTAATTTACTTACAGGATTTAAAACTCATATTGTACTTGATTTTATATTCCTGAGAATATAAAATATGTTTACTAAATATGTTTACTAAACTGAAATATCTTTACTAAATTGTTTACTAGATATTTAGTATATGATGCCCTGGAAAAATAAACCTTGATTTATGTCATTAAAATAGCATGTTTAATATAATACACATACTATGAGAAAAATACAGAATGTCACAGTAACACTTTAGGTAGGCAGATCTGCTCCATCTTCCACATTGTCCATTTTGCATAATTTTAACTGAAGAAGATAATATTTCTCCATATACACATGTGTTGTATTTGTGGGAGAAACCAAGATAACTCCAATCTTTAATTTTATACTAAAAAATTCATAAATATGGCATACCTCTGTCTACTCTTACTATTCACTATTTTATTTACTTGATTCCTTTGCAGTAATCAAAAGGATTTCCCTCTGTTCCCTAAAAAAGGGTCTGGGTTTTTCTGTCTTGTTCTCTTTATAAATATTGTTCTTTTACATTTAAAATACTTCTGTATATCCAAATTCTGTTCACCATTCAGAAACCACTTAAATTCCTTTTTTGTTTTTTTCTTATAATGTTCTTTTTTTTTTTTCCATTTTTTTTTATTGTTATTTATGTCTTTTACATTTTGTATTCCCCTTGGGCAGCCCACCACCAATTCACCCGTGATCCATCTCCATGGTCCCCTGTATTCTCCTCTCTTCCACCTTGTGCCCTTATCCTCCCCTCCCCCCTCCCCCACCGCTGAGTGTCTCTCTCCCACCCAGCCTCCCTATAGTCCTGTTATAAGTGAAACCATTCGATATTTTTCTTTTTCTTTCTGGCTTATTTCACTGAGTATGATTCCCTCTAATTCCATCCATGTTGCGGCAAATTGCATGTGTTTATCTTCTTTCCATGCTGAATA
>PVIJ01008328.1:0-75165 GCA_004024925.1 Scalopus aquaticus
CTTTGTGTTTCCTGGATCTATGGTTATGGTCTCACATTAATTTGGGGAAATTTCTCAGTCACTTTCTGTCCTGCTTCTGGTATTTCCCACTACACATATCTTAAACTTTTTAGTTGTTCAACAACCCTTGGCTATACTGTTCTTTTCTTCCATATTTGTTCTCCATGCTTTCTTGTTTCTTAATGGCTTCTAGCTTGGAGATTTTTTTCTCAGTTGTGTCCCATCTACTAGTGAGCCTATCAAAGTTATCCTTCAAGTTATAGTGTTTCTATCTCTAACTTACTTTTTTGATTCTTTCTTAACATTTCCATTTCTCTACTTACATTATGCTTTTTTTGGTGTACTATTTACTTTGTCAATTAGAGTACTTAGCATATTAATCATAATTGTTTTAAATTCCTGGTCTGAATTCTAATATATCTGCCATTCCTGGTTCTGATGCTTGCTTCCAATTCCACCCCCTCCCATACCCCCCAGTATGTCTTGTAATTTTTTCTTGATAACTGGACATGATGAAACTTGCTAAATGGAACTGCTAAATTAGACCTCTAGAAATGTGTATGAGGGAGAGGGAAAGTTCTTTGTAGTCCTATGATTAGATATCAGGTGTTTAGTGAGTCTGTGCCTCCAGAGAGTGAATTTCACAGGTGTTTCTCATCTTTTTGGTCTCTCTTTAGATGAGTTTGGTTGAAACAGTGGTCTAGATTTGGGTATTTTCCTTCCTCCATTCCAGTTAGGTTCTGGGTGCACCCCACTGGGGTAGGGTCTGATTAAGCTAGTTTCCCCTTAGGTCAATTTTTATAAAGTAGACCAGTGTTCCTAAGTATTTCAGAATGGTTCATTTCTCCCTTCCCCTTTTGGAAGCAGGAGTGAATTTGTTTTGGTGGTATTTTCTGTGGGAACCTGGTTAAGTTCCTTGACACATATACAATATTGTGGGAACCCTTCTAGAACCCTTCTATGACCAGGCCTGCCTAGAGTTTGTAACTCTCATACTCATCTGCACAGAGCTCCCAGCAATTTGTTAATTTTGGTTCGGTTTTTTTTTTTTTTTTTTCTATCTTGGCCCTACATCCTGCAGTGGTTTCTGTTTTGGTGTATCCTCTGGTACACTGCTATTCACTGTATTCACCTGTATCTCCAGTCTTGGCTGGCGGGGGGGCGGTTAGGCAGAAGTTTGCCTTGTGTCCTTACCTTACTTAAAAACCCCAGAAAGAAAAATAGTTTCTTCAGTTTGCTCAGCTTTTGTACTTGTAAGGATGGAGTGGTGACTTTCTATCTCTTTATGTGTGGAACCAGAACCTGTGTCACCGATTAATGTGTTTTTTATTTCAACATAATTATAGACATACGGGAACTGCAAAAATATTAGAAGTCCTGAGTGTCATTCATCCTGTTTCTCCAAATAGTGACACCTTACCCATGAATTTTTACTGAATATTTTAGGAAAACAATAACAGAAATCTTATAACACTTCCAGAAAATAGCAATGAGACATCCCATCCCAACTTTCTTCATGAGGTCTGCACCATCTTCATACTAATAATTGATACCAAAATGCACATAAGGGAAACTATAGGTAAATTTTTCAGATTAAAAATATCCTAAATAAAAAATTAAAATGTCAGTAACTAGTAATTTATAGAAATGAAACCTAGCATGAGCAAATTTGGTTCATATCAATAATATAAAGCTGATTTAAGACTTAAAAATCAATGAATATAATTCATCACATTAACATATAAAATGAGAAATCCTATGACCATGTGATAAATATGTATCATTAAATTCAAATTCATATATAAAAGAAACTCTTAGTAAATCAGGAATGAAGGGGAACTTCTTTAATCAGATAAAATGTATCTGTAGAAACAAAGCAAACATGCCATAAAGAAATGTTGAACGCTTTCCCTCAGAGATCAAGTTGAGTGGAAAATCTTACGTTTTATAATTTAATAGTGCTACCTTAAGAAAAAAATGTCTATTTTAGGGCAGTTAGGCACTTTTCCTTTAGGGAAGATCCAAAAATCAATAGGTAGCATTCGAAAATAGGCTTGCCAACAGGAGTTTCCTATGAAGAAATCTATTGTCTTTTAAAGGAAAGGGTTTGACCAAAAAATGCAGTGACCTAATCCAACTATTTTAAATTACTTAATTGCAGTGTTTTGTTCTATTTGGATTGGACAGTAACTATGAAATTAAAGATGATGCATTTTGTTAATGTTGAAATCTGGCTGGGCCATGATTAATGAGATGCCTCATATTCTGGTCACATTGATTGCCTTAATCATTGTCCATCTCCTTTTCATACATTAACTACAACATAAATTTGTGTATTTTTCAGTAGTTTGTCATTTTCTACATAAGGAAATAAACTTAGATTAATTGTTAAGAAAACTAATTTCAGGGAATTCTTTGATAGTTAACATCCATCTTCATGGATTTTTTAAAAAATCATTGACTAAAAGTGATTAACAAGTATAATTTTCTGTCCTATATTTAGGTAAAATGTAGGAAAAGTTTTGTATACTTAAGTACTATCTTGAATTTTCCCACATTTTATGACTATACTATTTTCCTTCTTACTCAGTTTTATTATAATAATATAATTTTGATATTAAAAATTTGAGAGGTCCACAATCAACTTTTGTCTAATGCTTTGTGAACAGACTGTTGGAATGAAGGATACTATTTGAAGAAATCTACTGTTCTACTTTTGTAAAGCTAATTGTTGAGAAATTCTTGTACTTTTCTCAGAAAATTCAGACACATTATTTGTGCTTAGAGTTCCATGTCTTATTGTCTATTCCTTTTTTTCCTTATCACATTGTCACATTTCTACTTACCCTCTTCAGTGTGATGATTTACATGTTTTATGTTGTTTTCTTATATACTTACTTCAATTATTCTAGTAATCTGCATCTTCTCTCAAAAGCCAAAGGCCTAATACTGTTTCTCTAGTGAGCACCTCAGGCAAGCAGACATAATTGAAGACCTTCTCAAGTAGTAAATCACATGAGACACACACTGGCGAACTCGCTGCACTAGGGTTATTTGAAACTCATGTTTTATGGGTATTGATGATGGCCCCCAGGCGTTGGTGTTTCTCTTCTGTTAGTTTTTATAAGTGAAATGACATTGAGGATTATCTTTACTTAAATAGCCTTGTACAATAACATATCAAATCAGTAGAACTTGTCAATCACAAAAGTTTCACTTTCACGAAGACAGGGATGATTGTCTGTTTATTTCAGTCCTGTTTGTATGGTGCTGTGTGCCAGGCTTGGGATATAGCTAAAACTTGATACACTTGAATGGATAATAAAATGCATTGGTGAGGATCTTCTCTAAAACATTCATACCAGGGGCCTCCCTGGTGGTGCAACGGGTTGAGAGCAGCACTGTGAAACTGTCTACAGCAGAAGTTCGATACCTGGCCAGGGAGATTCCCACATGGCACAGCAGACCTCTCCTGTCTCAACTGCTGCTCCCCTCCACACTGTATTTCAGTAAATTCGCCTGTTCTGCTCCCCACTCTGTCTCTGGTGAATCCTCTCACCACCCCACATCTCTGGCCTACACCCAGTTTGTATGCATAAGTAAATAAATCTTTAAAAAAAACCCACATTCATTCCAGCTGCCAAGAGTGTTTCTCACCATTTATAAATATACCAGGGGCAGTGAGAAGTCAAATAAGGCCTTCTATATATTTTCTTTTCTTTAATCTGTATTAAATTCAGTAGGACTTTTAAGCTGGAGTAATTATTGAGGAGCCGAGAAGAGATGCTGGATGTTGGTTTCCTAACCACCCACTTACTCTCTACCTTTTCCCTTGATTCTAGATTGACCCTTGACCCTTTGGATTGTTGCTGAAAGCAGAGGGACAACTGGTTCAGGTTCTGGAATGTGACAAGTAAGAACTATTTTATGATGCTTGTTTTCTAAATTTCCTCCTCTTGAAAAAACAACTTGTCAGTTTTCAGATGGTTTGTGCAAATTTTTGATTGCTTTGATACTAAAAATTGAAACTTATATAGTGCTGTTGCTCATAAATAAAGCCAAGAATTATATGCACAAGATCAAGTAGCAAGTGAAAAAGAATAGAGAAACGTTAATTTTGTTTAAAAGTATTTTTTCAAGAAATGTGATTTAATGACCAGTATAAGTCAAGTGTTTTTAATCTTGTACAAAATCAGGTAGCAATGGGGAGAATGATTTCATTACTCAAAACACAGAATTATTTATAATATTTAAATTTATAACAACACTTGAACCATTTCTAATGAAAACCATAGTTCTGTTCCAAATGCCTATGAATTTGTAGTTCATACTGAATTTTCCCATGATTAATCCACAAAGACATCACTGAAGCTTCCCTTGTGGGGTGTTCTGCCTATATTGTCTTCTGTGATGCTATGGTTTCAGGTCTTACAACCAAGTCATTAATCCATTTTGAATTAATTTTTGTGAATGGTATGAGACGGTGGTTTAGTTTCATTTCTTTGCTTGTGGCTGTTTAGTTTTCCCATCACCATTTCTTGAATTGACTTTCCTTTCACCAGTGTATATCTTGGTTCCTTTGTTGTAGAGTAACTGTCCATAAGTCAGTAAGTGTCAGTTTATTTCTGGGCTCTCCAATTCTATTCCATTGATTTGTGTGTGTGTGTTTTTGTCCCAATACCAAATTGTTTTGATTATTGTATTGTCATATTACTGACTACTTAGAGGGCAGTGTAGCAGAGTATACAATTTAGAATGTACTTTACTCAGAAACTGTTTGAACTCTGTACTGTTATTATTGCCATTTCATGTATGAGAAAGTTCAGGCAGAAAAAATAAGTATGCCTTTGGTCACACAGAATATAAGTGGAAACACCAGCATTAAAACCAGACATTTTGTTCAAGAGTTGTTACATTTGATCACTTTTTATTACTTCCAGTTTTGTACATGAAAATACCAAGGTTTTGATGTTAAGGAAATTGTTGAAAGTTACACAGATGGGGATTTGAACTCAGGCAGTAGGGCTCCAGGAATTGTTTTCTTAATTGGTACTTTAAGTGGCACTCTTACAGTAAGACAATTTAAAACCACTTGTCTATTCATAATTAATCATGTAATACAAAGTAAATTAAAATGTATAATAATTAGATTTATCTAAAATTACATATTACATATTCTATATATAAAAACTGTAGTTGATACACTATATGGCATTTAGGTGTAAAACTGGTTCAACCCACCAGATAACAACTCACAATTTTAATTTATCTTAGATAAAGTAAATAGGGAATTTTTCCTAACCAAAATTTGACAAAATATGACTTCAGCTGGGACAAGACAGTGCTGTTTTTCTCCTCCTATCTCCCTCTTGCTTCACTCTCCAATTATTGTCCACCATCACCTTGCCCTTATTAATGTAACTTTGATTTTTTTAAAAAAGTAGTACAGTATTTCTGAAAGGAGTCCTATTGTAATTTCAAGGAAGGAAAATGTCTCAAATGTTTTAATCACTGCAAATCATTCAAACATTATTTCTAAAGTAAATAAGCTATAAATTAAAATCACTAAATTATTAATTTTACATAAGCATGATTTTTATAAATTCATAAATTTACATGAGTCAATCTATGATTAATATTTATCACTAAGTATAATCACACTCCCAAATTATTTATTAAAAATAGTTTGGGTGATGTTGTCACATATTTGTCTTTGACCCGCTTTCCACATTTCACTGAAAAAATCCCCCAAATGCATTTTGACTTCAAGTTTAATAGTAGATAAAATTTTGTTTGGTAAATAGCATAATAATCACTTTCAACAAAATTCAACTCTTGGAAGTAGGGCTCTGTAAATCATTTTGGAGAAATTCCACGACACTGGGAGTAACCAGTATTACTTCCTTGGCAGCAGTCTTAAGGCAGACAGAGGTGGCATGACAAAGACAGGGGGTGATTCAGTCTGGTATTGAATTTATCCCTTATTAAATCAGGGTTGACCACCCTTTGGTTTAAAGTACATTAAAATCCACCCTTCTATTATCAGTGAGAGTTATATGATGATAATATCACTTTTAGGAAATGTGACACAATTGTTTTTGTTTAATAAAATTAATAATTTGTATGGCTTTTTAGCCCATTGTTTATGTTCTCAAAGAATAGCCTTGAAATTATCTAGTAATGACCAGTGTAATTTTATGGCCTTTAGCTACAATTTCTCAGAAAATCTTAGAATATTATTGTCATTATGACATTTAGGTTTTATTTCCTAGTTTCTGACACAGGGACTGAAAAATATTTAATTAGACAAACATTAGGAAAACAGACATCCTAAGCAAACACTCCATGGTATGTTCTATAAAAAATGTTTACCTTTTCCCGAGGCTGGGGCTCTGGTTTTATTTGAAGCAGCATTTAGTATGTCTGGAGGCCACTATTAGGCGAGATGTATTCTCATAGCAAAATTAACCTAATTCATTGTGAATCCTGAAACAAAGAAACACTGTTCAAAATGCTATCTGCCATTTTTAAGTTCTTAAATGTTTAGATTGTCACCTACTTCAGTTACTTGAGAAGTTTCAAAATGTACATTCTGTGGTTATATTACGCACAGATTTTGAAACACGTTAGAAAGGAGGAGTCAAATGACCAACTAAAGCGTCTCCCTCTGTCCTTTAAAATTTCTTTTCCTCTGTTGTGTGTGGAACTGCTAAGAGGGTGATCAGAAATTGTGGGAAGGGGATGGAAGGGGATGTGAGAGGAGGAAATGGAGAAACCATGCCCCATTGCTGTAAGTTTCAAGTAGAAGAGGAAATAGATTCCTGAATGCAACTGAATGTTTATTTGAAGGCTGCTAAATTTATAATAATCAGACTATGCTATGCATTAGAACACTCAACTGTTTTTGGTTTAAATGGACAAGGAATCTTTAATTAGTGATTTTATTTTTTATGAAAGGAATGCTACATTATAAAATTATGTTTCAGGTGTGCATCAGTAAAAATCAATGTGTGTATAACCTACATTAAGTTCAATACTAAAAGTCTGATTAAATTGAATATGTCTCCTACTATGCAAAGTAACCATCTTCCTTCCCTTCTCCCACTAATGGTCTTATAATCTAAAAATTTGTTTTTGCTTTACTTAGTTTACCTTTTTGTTTGTTTGTTTATTCTGTATAACACATATACTTGAAATCATATGGTGTTCGACTTTCTTTGTCTTATTTTTACTAAATGTAATACAATTTAGGCCCATTTGCACATCCATGTTGCAAATGGCAGAATTTTGTATTTTTTATTTATTGCTGAGTAATATTCCCTTGTGTGGATGATCTGTGCCATTTCTAGCCACTTGTCTCTGGGCACTTACATTGTTTCCATGTGGCTTCATATCTCTTCAAATTAATATTTTATTTTGGTAAGTGCCCAGAAAAGGGATAACTGGATGTGGAATTTCTATTTTCAATTTTTTGAGGAATCTCCATACTCCTTTCCATAACGGATGCACCAGTTTACATTTCTCAGCAACAGAATACAAGGGTACCCTTCTCTCGACAGCCTTTCCAACTTATTTCTAAACTTTGGGATAATAACCATTCTTACAGGTGATTTCTCATTGTTGATTGCATGTCCTTCGTAATAAGAGATGATGAACATCTTTTATTGAGGTGTTTGTGGTTTTATTCTTGAGATTTTTTAACACGCACATGCGTATACACATACATGACATTAATCTCTTGTTGGATGTGTTGGAATAAAAACAGACACATAAATCAATGAAGCAGAATTGAGAACTCAGGAATAAAATGAAAAGAAATCCTACTGATTGGGCGAAGGTAATTGGTGGTTTTAAACTTTCTCTTTTCCTATGCTGAAGGAGATGAAGTTGGGGAAAAAGAAGACTAAAACTTTACATTTATTAGAGGAAATTAAACTATCTCAGCTTGATCTGTCACTGAGTGGAGGCTGATCAGTCAAAAGTTTTACACCTGTTTACAAGGTATTTGCTTAATATAACTTCCATGTAAGGAAATGAGGAAAGATGACATTTCCTTCTAACTAATTCAGGAAGGCCCAATAATTGAGATGAGGTGATCACTGCATCCTAAAATGTGGGAGAATAAACTTATCCTGTGGCTCCCTCTTTTCCCTGTTTTCCTTCACAAACTCAGCCTTCCTGGGGACCACACATTTTACCTTTGCCTTCAGTTGAGCTGCTCCTGAAAACTGTCATTCTGCCTTCCTTAATACAAAGTGAAACCTGTCAGGCTTACATTCATGCCTTTGGCACACTCTCTACTTCCTGTTTTGATTATTCTTTCCCAAGTTTTCAGTCCTTTTCTTGTTACCTTTTCTAACTGTCTTTCTTCTGAACTGAGAAAAATGCCCTCTTTACCACCAAGCCATCTCCCTTACTAGTTTAGTCTGTTACACACTATTTTTCTTTCTTCTGTGATACTTTTTGCCCTCATCTTGGATTTTCTTGACACTCACTCATAATCTAGTCTCTATTGACTGGCAATCTCCCAGGAATCCTCCCCGAACTTTTTCAGTGCCTGTGAACTGCTCCTTCATAGCTTTCACCACTTGTTGCTTGGCATTTGTTTGTATGATTAATTAAACTTCATGTGCCATTCTAATAAAGATCTGATTTCAGATCTCCCACCATGGTCCCCATCGAATTTTTTCCCCCATTAGGCCCAGGTCACTGACAGCATTATATTAGGGGCAAGTGAGATAGGCTACATGAGACAAGAGGCAAGGAAAGTCCTCAAGACAACACCGACAAGGTTTAGAGCTTTTAGGAGTGATGGGAACCCATGGGAAAGTGGTAGAACAGTAAGTCAAGTAAGCCCAGGTGGTTGACTCAAGTCATTCCAAGGTTCCTAGGAGTATAGAACTTGTACACTATTCAAGTGTAGTTCTTAATTGGGAGCTGAAAGGAATATACACACCTGGAAAGTAAGTCATTTAGTTGTGATTTAGGGAGTCAGGGTGACCAAGAATGACTTGAAAGTCTTGTGTCAATATGTTACTATAAAAATATACTTAAGCCAATCATTGAGTAAGTATCTATTCACCCTATATTCTCGAAAACTCTTTAAATACGCAAAAAATACTGATTCGTTATCTTATTTTGTTATATTTTATTTAGCATTTTTAAATTGTTGTTATTGTGCAAAAACATGAGATCAACCCTTTCAATAAACTTTAAATATATAATACAGTGTTGTGCACTCTAGGCCTGCTTTTATACAGTGCATCTTCAGGACTTACTCATCTTGTGTGATTAAAATTGTACGCCCATTGAATGGTCACTTCCTGCTTCCTACTCTTAGCCCCTAGCATCTGCAAGTCTATGCTCTGTTTCCTACTATGCTCTGTCGATGCTTAGTTTCTATGAACATTATTATTTTAGATACGTCAGATAAATGTAATCATTCAGTGTGTGCAGTGTGACATTCACCGGATGTTACTTTCAACTACTCTACGTACCTGTGTGTGTGTGTGTGTGCGTGTGTGTGCGCGCGCGCGCTACATGAAGGTTTTGTGTTTGCACTGACTGATCCTTGCCTAGCAATAAGTAGACTTCCATTTTCTTTCATTGTTGAATGAATCAATGGTCAGTAGACACATTATATATTTTGCAAAAGGGAGAATTATGGTTAGGTACACAATATGGTTTTCGAGATATAATGAAGGAAAGCTAGGAACTCAACAAAGAAACTAAAGACGAAAAAAAAGTGTCAAGGATAAACTTGACAAGAATAGTTGACTATTTAACTTTGCCGCTTACCCTTGTTGAAATTTTTTTTTTTTTTTTTTGAGAGAGAGAGATTTAATTGTCACACAGGCGGGCCCAGTGGATTAACTCCCAAACATCTGAGTCCCCAATGATAGGAATTGCAGGTTTTTTGTTTGTTTTTGTTTTTTGTTTGTTTTGTTTTTTAAAATATATACATTTTTATTGTTATTTATGTCTTTTACATTTTGTATTCCCCTTGGGTAGCCCACCACCAATTCACCCGTGATCCATCTCCATGGTCCCTTGTGTCTTTTTCTACTCCATTTTGTACCCTTTCCCTCCCTTCCCCACCGGCCTCCCACCCTCTGAGTGTATCTCTCCTATCTGGTTTCCTTATAGTCCTGTTATAAGTGAAACCATTCGATTTTTTTCTCTTTCTTTTTTTTTTTTAAAGATTTATTTATTTTTACATACAAGCTGGGGTACAGGCCAGAGGCGTGGGGCGGCGAGAGGGTTCACCAGAGAGAGAGTGGGGAGCAGAACAGGCAGATCAGAAGTACACTGCTGAGGGGAGCAGCGGGCGAGGCAGGAGAGGTCTGCCACACCATGTGGGATTCTCCCCGGCTGGGCATCGAACACGCATTGTGCGCTGCCGACAGCTCCACAGCGCAGCGCTCAACCGCTGCACCACCAGGGAGGCCCTATTTTTCTCTTTCTTTCTGGCTTATTTCGCTGAGTATGATCCCCTCTAATTCCATCCATGTCGCTGCAAATTGCGTGTTTTTATCTTCTTTGAATGCTGAATAGTATTCCATTGTGTATATGTACCACATCATCTTGATCCAGTCATCTATTTTTGGACATCTGGGTTGCTTCCATACCTTTGCTATTGTGAACAGTGCCACAGTGAACATATGGGTGCATGTATCCTTTTGAATTAGTGTTTTTGTGTCCTTTGGGTAGATTCCCAAAAGTGGTATTGCTGGGTCATATGAAAGTTCCATTTTTAGCAGTTTGAGGAACTGCCATACAGCTTTCCATAGTGGTTGGACCAGTTCGCATTCCCACCAGCAGTGTAGAAGAGTTCCTTTTTCTCCACATCCTTTCCAGCCTTTGTTGTTGCCTGTATTTTTAATGTGTGCCATCCTCACAGGTGTGAGAGGGTATCTCATAGTGGTTTTGATTTGCATTTCCTTGATTATAAGTGATGTTGAGCATTTTTTCATGTATCTCTTGGCCATTTTCTTTTCTTCTTTGGAGAAGTGCCTTTTGAGCTCTTCTGCCCATTTTTTGACTGGATTATTGACTTTGTTTTTGTTGAGTTGTGTGAGTTCCTTGTAAATTTTTGTTATCAGACCTTTATCAGTTGTATTGTGTGCCAAGATCTTTTCCCAGTTGGTAGGGTGTCTGTTAGTTTTGGTTAATGTCTCTTTGGCTGTACAGAAGCTTTTTATTTTGATGTAATCCCATCTGTTTATCTTGTCCTTCACTTCCTTCGCTTTGGGGGATGTGTCTTCAAAGATTTTGCTGAGATGTATGTTGTGTAGAGTTTTGCCTATATTTTCTTCTATAAATTTTATGGTTTCAGGTCTTACATCCAGGTCTTTTATCCATTTTGAGTTGGCTTTTGTGCAGGGTGTGAGGTAGTAGTCTAGCTTCATTTTTTTTTTTTTCATGTAGCTGTCCAGTTTTCCCAGCACCATTTATTGAATAGACTGTCCTTGTTCCACTGCATTTTCTTTGCTCCTTTGTCAAAGATTAGTTGTTCATAGATATGTGGCTTTAATTCTGGGTATTCTGTTTGGTTCCATTGGTCTTTGTGTCTGTTTTTCTGCCAGTACCATGACAGGGCGGGCGCAAATCAGGGGCAAAGCTCTGGTGTGGTGGGTGTGCGCTTGTGCAGTTGTTTGTCTTTTGAAACTTTTTTTTATTTTTATTTATGCATACAAGAACTGAGGTGTAGGCCACAGCTGTGGCCGCGGAGTGTGAGAGGATTCACCAGAGACAGAGTGGGGAGCAGAACAGGCAGAGTGTCTGAAATACACTGCTGAGGGGAGCAGTGGTTGAGACAGGAGAGATCTGCTGCGCTCTGTGGGTTAGCTCCCTGGTGGGGTATCAAACTCACACCGCAGTGGCTAGAGATAGCTTGATAGCACTGAGACTTTAACCTCTGTGCCACTAGGGAGGCCCCTTGTTAAAACTTCTTTATCATTATCACCTATGAATATTGAGGCTATATTAACTATTAACTATTTTGCTATCAAGAGGATGGGCCATAGATTCTGGCATATTTGGTTTGAAATCTTTGCTGCTTACTGGCTATAGGACTATGAAAAAGCTTCACTGCTCTGTGTCACTGATTCCTGACCACTAAAGGGGGTTAAAGGTTATATAGAATTCCAGAAAACACATGAAAAATACTTGGCATACAGAACGTGCTCATTAAATTTCGGTATTTTTATCATTATATATAACACTATGTATTAGGCATTGATTTGATCAAGTCATAGAGAAAAGAATCTCTTATAGAAGTATGGAATTGAGAATAGTAGTCACATATACCCAATTTTTTAGAATATTCTGATTAATATCCAGTCTATAACCAGTGCAATGCAGAATATTAAGAACCCCAACACAAACAAGTACCTGGTTCTTCTTTCTTGTTACCAAGGAATTTTCAAACTTTTTACCTAGAGATATCTTAAAAATTATAAAGCCTAGGTTTCACCCTAGACCAAATAAACTCCAGTCTCTGGGGTTGGAACATCAGTATATTTTTGAAGCACTCCAGGTGATTCCAGTGTTCATATTAATGTAGAAAACATGACTCTACCATATACAGTCCTTAGCTGGCATTTTCTAGCTGGCATTTTACATTGTAAAATGAAGGTGATAATACATCTATAAAAAGATAAGAGTTTAGAGTAAGAAATCTATATTCTAACTTCTAACTGTTCAATGAAAAATAATTTAAATCTGAAAATTTAATTTTCTTTAATAAATACTTTAAATGATTTGAGTTCATTTAGACAGGGCTGAGTTTTATATTTTCTAAGATCAAATATCTTTAGTCTTCAATAAGTGAGAAATATTAGTGTTAAAATTATATTGAAATTTCTGATTTTTAAATATTTTTTCAGATGTACTTTGGTTACTAAGGACAGTGAAAATGTTTGTCAACTTGAGTTAACACTCTTTAAAGAAAAATATCTCCCAGTACATTATTCTGTATTAAGGCCAAAGTTCTGAAATAATTTTTTTGCTAAAAGTACCACCAAATCAGCGACAGTAAGAGTCTCAAGATTTTTTTTTTTTCAAATGTGGTTTGTGGCTACTGGTAGTGCCCCACAAAACCACAAATGTCTAGAACTGTAGTTTTTTTTTTTTCTTTAAAGATCTACCCACAAACTGGTAAAAGGACATTTAAAAATTAGCAGGCACTATTATTTCTTTTCTAAATGGGGGCATCCACCATTGTTTTCTTACATCTATGTATTTAATCCAGTTTTATGACCCATGACATAGAAAAGGATGTGGGATAGCGAAGACAGACCACCTAGGACCCAAAGGAAACCCTCTGTTGTGGGTAATGTTAAAGATTTAGGACAGTAACATCTTTAAATAATCTTTTAATATTCTGTAGGACAACAACCTAAGACTAACAAAATATCTCTGAATGTAAGTTTTTAAATAAATTAATGTTATCACCCCTAGATCACTTCTGTATTTTCATTATTTAAATAGATTTGTATCCAATCAAAATCAAATGATACTACCCTTAAACATGATATCTACAGTACATTTTATAGGGAAGAATTATAGAGTCAACATGCATTTTGATGTGGTACATCTTAAAATATCCTCTCATCTAATATTTTCAGATGTGTCAAAGGCACAGTAGAAAAGGGAACCACTAAAATGAACTATTTTATATTTGACAAGATAAATAAGCTGTTGATGGATTTGGTTTAAGTAGTCAATAGATTTCAAGGTGGCATTTTTTTACTGGAATTTCTTACAGGTTCAGTAAATACAGATTCTAAAACCCAATCTGGGTTTGATTGAGAAATTTAGATTCCTCTGCTGGTGGGCATTTTATTACAAGCATGAGCTTTCTGTGAAATCAGAGTAAAACTATTTAAAAGGGAATTTGAATTTCTAGCATGGGTGTAGGCAGTACTTGAGACTACAGACATGCTTTAACATTTTCAGTGGCACAAGCTTTCTCCTTCCACTTTGACATTAGCCTTAACAGGCACATGGAGGAGGATACTGAAAATAGATTGTGCTTCACCATGTATAGCGAGCACACTTAAGAATGCCACCTCTTACCCCCAACACTTTCTTTGTAAGAACATGCAACAATTCTCATTACTGCAGTGTCTCCTTTGAAAGCAATATTTTGTCATCTTGAGGAAGAAAATACTTTCCCATCCTTATGGGACAACAATTACCCAGGAATGGTGTGCTGCAGGAAATGGAGTGAGGCGTGTGGTAACTGCAGACCTGGGCTGCTAGGTCAGCAGAAATTCCCCCAGAAACTAGGTTCTCAGAAAAATCTGCTGTCTTACTTACAGATTTTTCTACTCTCCCCCCCACCCCCCCTTTTTTTTTTATAGTGGACATTCTTTGACCAGGTTATTCTTTATGTTCTCATCTCATTGCATAGTCATGGTGGGGCTCATTTTTCAGACAATGTGGGATGATGTTCAAGAGTTGACACATAATCAACAGTAAGACTGGCGCCCTGGCCAACAGAGTGGAAATATTCACTTTGAAAAGGAATATCATAAACCAGAGTATGAGAATTACATTCAAGCCCACATCTATAAAACACAACCTATGCCCTCAAAGCTGCCATTTGACCTGTAATACTTGCGTATGAGAAATTATTTTCTGTTGCCCAAATGTGTGTTGCAGAAATTGAGCTGAGCATTGGCGAGCCTTTTCATGCAGGGATAATATTTCAGAAAGCCGTACTTCACTCTGAGTTCGTTTTCATCTATTCTCACTGGTCAAGCTTAAAAACTAGAAATTTAGATCTAAAAGAAGTATAATATATGCCCTGTGACATTTGTCTTTATTCTAAGAGTTCACTTAATGTATTTGTCCTCCATTTCCACATGGCATTTAAGCCAAACATATCGGACTCCTCTCTTCATCATTCATTGTTTTCCATAATTAATTTTCTTGCTCATCACTTAAAATAAATTAAATATTGATCTCTTGGAGAGGAAACTCAGCTTTTATTTTTATTCTACTTTTGTTTTTTATTATCATTCAAAGTGGAAGTAGGCCACATTTTAGAATTAGACTAAGTTAAATAATGGGGCGCTAAAGTCAAGCGTATGATTAAGTTTAATCAAAGTTGTAGACTTGTCCTATGTCCCTTGTGGCGTTATGGCATGAGGGGAATAAAAATGCCTGTGGAAACTGATGTCTTGAATTGGAGTTGAAGGGGCTTTTCCTTTAGATATGTGGTCTTGAATAATTTTCTGTATCCCAACAATTGCCAATTTTCTTGTGGAAGAAAGGAAATAATCCCTACCTACTGTAGAACACTTTGAGAGCATCAGAGAGCAAGTCCTAGAATACTGTAATTTCTTTCAATATTGTTTGGTTTTAATGTTGATGAGAAGAAAAAAATCCTGTGATGTTGAATGAAAGTTATTCTTGGACCCTATTTCTTTATATATTGCTTGAAGACTCAGTTTTCAAGAACCTGTCTACAACTTTAAGTGGGGACTTGGTGAGGTTGAGGCTTAACCACTCACACACTTACAGTTCAGTATCCTTATATAAATGGAGAATGGGAAGAATATCATGAAAATGAAAATGTAAATTTTGCTGCTTTCTGGTGTTACAAATGATGTATAAGCAGAATGGACTACGAAAGTGTGTGTCTATATCTAGTAATGGAATGGCCTGCCTGGGTGCTTTTAACCTCACCACCAGGGGCACAGTGGTGCCCTCCCACTGCCTTAGGACTTCCCCTGGTGGGCTTTGAGCATGGTGTGCCAGCAGCAGGGACTGTGGTCCTGATGTGCTGCAAAATGAATGTGTCCTTAGCACCTCCCAGTCAAAGATGAATGTGAATTGGTGAATGTAGACACTAGCTCCTGTATCCCTTGGATGAACTACTTCTAAGGTGCATGTTCTACACCATCTCCCTGGTTCCCTGACAACTGGCTGAAGCTCATAGTGGTAATTTGCTTGATAATCCATCCTGTTTCTGCTGTCCTCTCTTCTGTGTCACATATCCCCTTTTGCTGTAGCTTGGGGGTCACCTTCCACTGGAACCCTGAGCTGAAAGTATGCTTCTGGGGTGCCCAGAGTAGAGACTTCCACTATCTCTCAAGATTCTGCTTTAATCCTGCTATGCCTCTCTGCATCTTTGTTTACTTCCTTCCAGCCCCAGGGATGTATTTTATTCCCTCAGGCATACTCAGCCACTTCCTCTCTCATGGCCTTTGCTCATATTGCTTGTCCTTGCTGGGCCACATTCACAGCAGTTAATGACTACTAATTTTTCTGATATCAGTTCAAAAATTCATTTTTCAGGGAAACTTCCCTTGCTAGTCCAGTCTAGACTGGGTTCCACTTTTATATGCTTCTTGGCCTTAATCTTAATAACACTTATTATAGTTTGTAATTATATACATGTGGGAATATTTGATGTCTGTGTCCCTAAAGGGAATGTAAAACTCTGAGAGGACAAGGCTCAGTTCCATTTTACTCACTGATTTTTCTTTAGTCCTGGTGGAGTGCTTGTTGACTGTTTATTAGATAAGTTTTATAACCAGTAAGTTGGTTGTGTGTATGTGTGTGTACAATTGTATCTATTTATTTAATTTTAATATAACTTCCGCAACCCCTTCCCATTAGAGCAAAAAAACTTCTTTGATTTCTCATATCCACTGTGGTAGAAATAGACATCTGCAGACTAGAGTCAACTGGGCAGGTATTTGTAGAGTTATAGACTGTTGGAGCAGCTAGTGTGCACAGGTGGGAGGCAGGTGTGGAGGAAGTCACCTAGAAAGGTGTTACTAGTGAAAGCCCGAGACTGAGTCAGCTAGTGGAGAGGCCTGCATCTAGGCTTTCGTGCTTAAATTAAAATCCCTTTTGTTTTGCTCACTCTCTTCAGATGTTTTCCTTTAGGGGTTCAGTTTCTTTTAATGACTCCCACCCCAGGATTGCTCAGTGCACATTTTAATCCATGTATTAGACTTGACCCATGTCCAAGTTGTGTTATCCTAGAGTTCCCTTGTCCATGCACCCTCCCCTGGTATGGTCCAGTCTATAGGAACAGACTGTGTCTAATTCAGATTATTTTAAAAACAAAAACAAATGTTTATGATATTGTACTGATAGCCTAGTGGAATATCAAAATCTTACATTAAATTATTCAGCCTAAAATGTGAATAAAAATATATCACAAATGGGGAACTTTAAAAAATTTCCACCAAATTCTGTGCAAGGTGGTATTTAGATATGCTTGGGATAGAAAAAGAATAGTTTCCAACAGTTCACCCTTCTAGAACCCTGTGTAGGACGGCTTTTTGTGAGCCATGCAAATGGGAGACAGCGGCCCTGTCCCTCATAACCTCCCTACCTGTTAAATTGTGCGGGAAAGACTCCTCAGACTTTGGGATGACGCATTCAACGTTCATCGGTTCTTATCCCAGAAATCTCCAGATATCTGAGATAGAATAACAACATTTATTCATATTTTTCTATTGCACTTGAACAATGACCTCACTCTCAACTTGGTTTCTTGTGTGTTGACATAATCCTTGCGCTCAGAGCAGTTGTCTATGATCAGCTGCATCTATTAAGGGAATCACTCCTCCAGTGTGGTAGTCAGTGCCAGAGAGGTTTAGAATGAGCCCGTGGGGAAGGACTCAGATGCACATATGAAATTATAATATCAGTGGAGAGGATACCTGTTGGTTATGTTTCCTTTTTTTTTTTTTTCACTTTTTGTGTTAGAGTAAAAGGAACCTTAGGGGAACTGAACACCTGGTGAAATGGTTTGCTTAAATTCATTTAGAATTTTTTTTTTTCATTCCTGTAGGGGAATTAGCAGAGTGCTAAAGGTTTTAAAGAATTCAGATGAAAAGCCATCTGTTCCCTGGGCTTTGTTCAATCTCAATTTAAGGATGGCTTTGGAGATTTCCTATTCCCTAATTAATTCCTCTCGATGAGCTTGTGGGTTGGCTCAATTTATTTTTTGAAAGATGGAAAAAAAAAATGCTCCCATCAATTAGTCCTTTGTTATGTTGTGACTGAGATGGAAATAGCTTTTTGCCAAATGGAGCGAGGAGCTGAGAGATGCCTGTGTTTGCTGTGGCCAGGTGTCCTTTGTCATTAGGCCTGGCTTTGATGTAAGTACCGTTCTCTGGGTCTTTCAAGATAATTGGTGAGAAAGCACCCGGCCTTGCAGGAATCTGAGTAATATTTAGCCTAAAGCACAAAAGCAGGGAAACCAAAGCATTGGATAGGAGTCATATTTTTAAAAAGCCTAATTGTTCCAACAGTTTTTTATATTACCATGGGCAATGCCTTTTAGTTGAAGGCTCCCTGAGCACTGTTTTCTAGGACTGAGTTTTCTTTGCACACAAGCCTTAGGGGACCAGCTAGAGGGTTACGTAGGGGAGAATGGAGGGGAAAGCCATGGAAGAGAAAGAAGGAATGGTGAAAGAGGTAAAAACAGAGATAAGAGAGGAGAGCTGAGAGGGGAGAGCCTCTCCAGTATATAGACAATGCACTTGGCAAAATACGGGGGGAAAAATCTGCCTATTTTAATTCTTTCTGCTCTCAGATTATCAATTATCAATTATTGATTATTCTGCTCTCAGATTATCAATCAGAGTATCAAGCCAATGTCCTATGCAAAAATCTCCATCTAGGACAAGATACAAAACATTTGGGGACACTCAGCTCATTTGGCTGCTGAAAGTGAATCCAGAGTAAGGCTACATAGAATAGCACACTGAAAGAGATGGTTTTAAAGAAAAGAGTAACTTGAGAACATTATTTTTAGAATATTAACTAGTGATTTTTATTTTCCAATATCCCTATTCCCACGATATCTGGGTAATTCTGAATGAGACCCAAATCTGGCAAATTTAGATCATAGATTGTTTTACTATGTAGATTAAGCCTTGAGGTCTAGTGTTGCAGATAGGAAGAAGGATATGATATAGGGGAAGTACAGACAGACTGGGAGGGAGTTGGGAATCTGTTTTTCTACTGGGATGGGTAGTTGGAAGAGGAGTACCTATAAGGAGGGAGAACAGCTGATCAAACCCATGCCCAATGCCTGTAAACTTCCAGTCTCCAGTCTTGCAAGGTGTTTTCTCTCATATCTGGGATTTTGGGAAGGTGTTGGCTCTTAGATATCCCAACAATGGGGAGCAGCATTATAGTTAAATCAGTATTGGTGATGCCGTGGTGGTGGTAGTGGGTGTGAAGCATGAAATGGTGACAGCTGGAATTTTCCACATGTCCCATTGTGAGCAGAGCTTGCTGTTAATGATAGGTAGAGAGAAGTTGTAGGTGAAGACACAGAGACCTCTGTAACAGAGTTTCAGAGGCTGCCTGCATGGCTGGGATAGGGAAGGAGTGTCAGGGGACTTGGATTGCCAGCAAAATCAAGGAGGACCAAACTTAACAGAAGGGATATCGTCCCCTAAGACTACAGAGAGTATGACCACAGAGTCATAGACAATATATATCAGTGATACTATCCAGGTAAAGAGTGAAATATGATCCATTGCCAGTAGAAGCCCTATGGATACCCAGACAGCATCACAAGACTTTCCTCCCAAAACATGTCACACAGTTCCTTCCTGGATGTCACTGTGGGACACCTGAATTCCCCATTGTTGGGAGGAGGTAGAATGCCAGGCTGAATAGATAGGAGCAGCTGTCAAATTCAAATGGAAGGGTTATACCTTTATGCTATATTTATATTGACATTTGTACATAAGATATACAAATATTAGACCAATACCGGAAAATAATCACATAAAATGCTACGTTGTTTTTGTCTACCGTTATGTAATACAAGCAAATTTATGATCTGTGCTATGGGATCATGTTAAATATTGAAGAGCTGAGATTGAGTATTGGTTATTTTCCCATGCTCAATAATGCGGTCATGCAGCAGAGCCTTCCCCATAGACAATGTGACATTAAATTGAACATTTTTGGGTCTGATCATATTTTAAAAATGTTTTCAATGCTCAACTCCACACAGAAGTGAAATTTTTAGAGTTTTGGGATGCTTGAATCAGAGATTCTGCTTGTAAAAGAATATTGAAATTTTTAGGTAGTCCTTAAGGGCTCGTGTCAATTTATTGATAAATTTGACTTATTGGTAACAATCTGGATTGCCTTCATTCATTCACTCTGCCACCATTAATTTGAAATGCTTATTTATTGGATCTGACATTATTAAAGGTGGAGCCTTGGATAAATAACTTCAGCATGACCAAGCAACACTTACACACAGGCTTCCAGGGACAAGGTGTACTCATTGGGGAAACTCACCTCCCCAGGACCAGATGCAGGCATACCTACCCCTTGGCTCCCTAATTGTACCTGTTGCAGTGATCTCTGATTTGACAAAGTCTGACTTCTGACTTCATAAGAGATTCTAAAGATCAAAGATGCTGAAATGATGTGGCAGGAACTTAGTGCCAACTTTCTCCTAGCAGCTCAGGCTTTGTGACTGGGCATGGAGGGAGACAGAGACTTCTTTCCTGGAATCACTGGGGAGCTGGATTCCAAGACCTGTAATTGCAGTTGGAATACTTTATGAGCTGGCAACATGGTTAGCCACACTGGTGTTCTTGGTTGGTGAAGCATCGTCCCCTCCTCTAGAAAGTAGAAGGTTTGGGGCCAGGGGTTGGTGTCCAAGCCTTGCGGTCACCCATCATTGATTAGCTTAATACTGACCATAGTGGCTTACCACAAAGGCTTGTAGAAGGAAAATTCCTTCTATGAGAGGCCAAGCTGTAGGGGCCAGTCTTGTACAAATTCACCCTTATCTATTGGTTATTGATTTCTCTTACCTTAAAAATGGCACTCTTTTCCTGGACTGTTGAGGAAACTAAGTGATTCACTGTTGGTATAGTTCTTGGCATTTTATCATCATTATTTTTTTCTATACTTATCCACATATTATTGAGGATTTGCTTGCAATATTTAGCAAAGTAAAATCTTCTGATCTTTTCTGTTTTATCTCTGTGGGACCAACTTCCTTAGTAGTACATTTAGGTTCTGGTTGTCCTGAACCTGTTTTCTATTTGTTTCCTATGTATGTTCTGGTTTATTAACTCGATTATAAAATTCACACATTATTCTTCAGATGTGCACCATCATCTTGACTCCAAACCTTGGTCTAGAGCAGAAAATAAAGAAGTTCAACAAATATATATTAATTATTCATATGTAAATACATTAAAATAGATTCCTTGACGCGAACTCAGTGAGAAAGTGTGTCATACCACTGTAGCTTATCTTACTTGGGTTTTGAGATTTGTTTCATCATTCGTTTGGGTTTTAGCTCATATGGTTGCCTCTAATTTGTAAAATTTTCACAAATACCTTTCTTGTTAAAGTTAAATATAAAAGGGCCTCCCCGGTGGCGCAGCAGTTAAGCGCTGTGCTGTGGAGCTGTTGGCAGTGGCGACGTGAGTTCGACGCTGTTGGCAGTGGTGACGCGAGTTCGACGCCCGGCCGGGGAGAATCCCACACGGCTCAGCAGACCTCTCCTGCCTTGCCCGCTGCTCCCCTCAGCAGTGTTTCTGATCTGCCTGTTCTGCTACCCGCTCCGTCTCTGGTGAACCCTCTCGCCGCCCCATGCCTCTGGCCTGTACCCCAGCTTGTATGTATAAATAAAAAATATATATATAAAGGATATTGTTTAATATATCTTCAGAGGTGTATTTAACTTGCCAAATTCTAATAGATTCTTACCATTTATTTCTTCTTCCATATGTCTTCCTTGAGGCATTTAAAAAAAGAAGGTTGCTGTGTTTAACTTCCCTTTCCCTTTCCTTATATGGAAGGATGCTGTCAATTCATCTCAATGGTACTTCCCGAGATTCTCCACCTAGCATGCCACTGGTATTTCACCAGCCTCTTGTCCGGGAAGTGTTTATACTTTTGAACATGGCATTTCTAGGCCAATGTCCCCCAAACTATGCATGCATACACAGCTCTGACACATTTAATCTGTCATTGAGCCATTTGGTCTGCAAAAGAATCTCCTTTAATATTTAGTCTAAAGGTACTGTTTCACCTATTGGAGTTTTAGCAAATAATTTCCACGTGCATAGTTGTTCATGTCCTCTGTCCCCTATTTAAAAAAAAAAAAAAACTAGTAACTCCTTAGGCAATCTAATTTCAGAATCCTGACTCTTTCATTTATTAACTTATTGGCTACCAGAAAACTTACAAACACCTAATTTTCTTGCAAGTCAATGTCGGCATCTCTAAATTTTGTAAAAATTCTAACTTCACTTCTCTTATCTGGAGATGAAATGAGAACATGAATAAAAATTTTAGTCCAGGTACTTTATAAAATGTTACTTAAACATTGTATCTCAGACCCTCAGCCCTCCGCAAAAAAGTGTTTTTTTTTTTCTTACATCATTGTTGATTTTTGGACGTTATTTGATTTCTCCCCTCACACTTAGTCCCCATAGTTCTCCCAACACCATAGCACCTGTGATTCATCACCATAGTCTCCTGTGGTCTTCCCTCCACTGCTCTCCCCTCCCCCCCATCTCCTGGATGCCTCTAATCTATGGTCAGCTTGCAAGTTGTCATTTTTCTGACCCTTTGTTTGGCTTCTCTATATTCCACATTTAAGTGAAACCATATATTTATCTTTTTACTTCTAACTTATTTCAGTTGGCATACTCCCTTCCAGTTCCATCCATGTTTCTGCAAATGGCATGAGTTTATCTGTTGTGATGACTGAGTAGTATTTCATGTGTAAATAACCACATCTTCTGGATTGTTCATCTGTTTTGGAACATTTGGGTTATTTCCATATCTTGGCTATTGTGCTGCAATGAACAGAGGAGTGCAGATTTCCTTTTGAATTAGTGTTTTTGTGTTCTTTGAATAGATTCATAGGAGGGGAATAGATGTGCCATGCGGTAGATCCATTTCCGGTGATTTGAGGAATCTCCACACAACTTCCCATAGTGGCTCGATCAGTTTACATTCCCACCAGCAGTGTAAGAGGATTCCTCTTCCACCGCATTCTCCCTAGCACTTGTTCCTTCATTTTTCTTTCTTTCTTTTTTTTTTTTTTAATATGGGCCATTCTCCCAGGTGTGAGGTGGTATCTCATTGTGGTTTTGATTTGCAGTTCCCTGATAATAAGTGGTACTGAACATTTTCCCATATGCCTATTGGTCACATGTCTTTCTTCTTTGGAGAAAGCTCTTCTGCCCATTTTTTGATTGAATTTTTTACTTTGCTTTTGTTGAGTTTTGTGAGCTCTTTGTAGATTACACAGAGATTTATATCATCCAGGGCAAACTTCATCACTGCAATAAGGGAGAATTCATATTAACCCTTCCTTTAAAACTTACCTTACTTCAGGAATTAACCTATCATCTCTAATGTAGTTTGCATAACATTGTTAAATGTTATAAATTTTTTTCTTTTTATTCTGCTCACTCTCTGTTTCTTAGGAATAGAGAAAGGTTTAGCAAACAAAATGGAAAATGAAAAAAGAAGGTTTAAAGTGAGAGAAGGGAGAAGATAAAGAAGAAGAGAGAAACATTTTGACAAATAGAGAGTGTGTATATACTTGTTAGTGTGAATTAGAGACATAGGTGGCAGTAGACAGTGATAAGAGAGAAAGTATGATTATGGTGACCAACAGACCCAACTTGCCTAAGATGGAGGGGTGTGTCAGGGCGTGAGACACTGAGTACTAAGTGTGACCAGTTGGTCACTCTAGGTGGAATGGAAGTAGAGTGGCCAAATTCAATAATACAAAATTGCATCATAAGGCAATGAGTTGGTTGTTTTGGAGAGTGGATTCAGAAACTCAAACCACCAGTTGTTAAAGCATTTCTTGATACTTACAGGAAAAAATTGTGGTAAATCCTTTAAGGATTTTCCATGAAAGAGGACTGGACAATGAGGATGGCGGTAACTCTCCTGACTTGTCGGAAAAGATCATTCTCAGTTGAACACAAGGGCTAGCCTTATGTTGGCGTTCTAGAATAACCAGGGTCAAGTTAGGTACAGTCCAGTTCTGAGGGGTTAATCCCAAATTATTATTCCCTTCATGAGTCAATCCCAGGGACCAACTATAAATGGGGCAGGCATGTGGTGAGGCCATGGGTGTCTGGCCCTCTGATTTCTGTTGCTGCTTAGGGGAAGCAGCCAAATTAGCAAGTCTGTCTTCCAGCCCACCATTGATTCAGACTTTTTTTCTTTACCTTGGACATTAACATTACATTAGGCCTTGCCACTGTCATTAATTTCTAAATACAGTTATGTATAAAATGGAAAATATCCTCAGAGAAGAGTTTTGGTCTTCTCTACTCCAAGGCACAGGGGAACAGTGGTGTCTTATGCCCCTGAAGGAGAGGTTTTAAAATCCTCAAATCCATCAGAGTAGGATAATTTTCAGCTCTGTTTATCTTTTCTATAAATGTTATGATAATTTTAAAAAGGATTTTCTAAGTATGTGATGATATCATCAAGTGAACAATGTGGAAAGCCTAACATTAAACCCATACAATGATCTTGAATTCTCATTAGTGCTCAAGCAGCCCTGCAATCTGCTTGAGCAGCTCTCATGTGCGACCACTTCCGATACTTTTTTTTTTTCCCCCAATATTAAAAGCTAATAGGACTGGGGAAATCCAGATCCTTTTTTCTAAGTCACTGGCCTCAGGACAAACTGTATTAGACATGCCCTTGTGGTGAGGGGATTAAAATATTACCAGCTTTGTTTTGAAACTGTGACAGAGTGTGTTTTTGGAATCTTTCTGAGGTGGTTTGGGCCCTCGACTTGCCTGGTAACCACAGCTTCTGGACAAATCCAACTCACAGTTTGGGAATTTCCAGTGACTATTGGCAGGGGCCTTGGCGTATATAGTGCTGTCTGTTCCAGTTTGCAGGTGAGCAGACCCTTTCTTTAATCAGCAGGTGGGAACAATTTTTTTATAATTCTCCTTTGTCTTAGACCAGAGCTTCTCCAGCTATATTGTGCATACCAAATTTGAAAATCTTCTGGAAACCTTGCTGAATTTTAAGTATGGGGTGAGGCATTTCCAACCAGATCAGGCTGATACTACTATTCCACAAAAGGTGCTCTATAAGCAAGATTTTAGAGAAAAATCAAGTTGTGCTCATGGTGGGGGAATACTATGGGCTTCCAGGACACTCAGACTTTTTTAGTCTAATTTCTCCATGGGGACTAGTGTCTTCAGCTGTAATAAACTCACCTGGATATATGGATTGTGAAAACCCCTCTGGAGATGTTTCTTCATGACATTTATGGTTCTTTGTTAGTGTTGGAGTGCGTCTCTTCGCTGTTGCTCAATCTAATTGAGAGGCTTTGCACATTTGATTTCTTTAACTGTGTTTGCCCTCCTTGCTTAGCTCTGTACAGAGGAAGTGATGATTCATGCCAAAGTGCAGCACTTGAGCTTTTAAATAGTCAGAGATGAAGATAAGGCACAAAATATTATTCTTCCTCAGGTTCAATGAAATGAATAACTGTCGCTCAAGGAAACTATTTTTTTAAAAGATTTATTTATTTATGCATACAAGTTGGGGTACAGGCCAGAGGCGTGGAACAGCGAGAGGGTTCACCAGAGACAGAGTGGGGAGCAGAACAGGCAGATTGGCAGAAATACACTGCTGAGGGGAGCAGTGGGTGAAGCAGGAGAGGTCTGCCGTGCCATTTGGGAATCGCCCTGGCCAGGCGTTGAACTTGCGTCTCTGCTGCCTACAGCTCCACAGTGCAGCGCCTAACCCGCTGCGCCACGAGGGAGGCCCCACTCAAGGAAACTCTTAGTCAAAAGAATAAATTTTTACATACATGTAATTATCACCTTGAAGAACATGAAATTATCACTTTGAAGAACAAATGAAATAAATACAAAGTATGCAATATTTAAATTACAAATGTAATCTCTATTAATAAAATTTATACTATTTTATTACTAAACAAGTTTATTATAAATATAAAATACATATCATTGAATGTATAATATAAAATAAATAAAAAAAATAGAATACGCACGAACACACACACAGTAGGTATAGAAGATAGTGAAGATGGTAGCATTATTTCTGTTTTATTTTACTTGGTCTCACCAAGAAGAGGGTCACAGTGAATCATTACCGCCGATACCAGGCTCAGAATTGAGTCGAAATACTTTTGCATCAGAAGCAGAGGGTTTCAGTTGTAAAGAATTTGAATTTATACATGTGAATTTTACTTTGTCTAGTTTCTTTAAAACACATTAGCATTTTGGGCCTCCCTGGTGGCGCAACGGTTGAGCACTGCGCTGTGGAGCTGTCGGCAGCAGCAATGCGAGTTCGATGCCTGGCCAGGAAGAATCCCACATGGTGCGGCAGACCTCTCCTGCCTCGCCTGCTGCTCCCCTCAGCAGTGTACTTCTGATCTGCCTGTTCTGCTCCCCACTCTGTTTCTGGTGAACCCTCTCGCCACCCCACACCTCTGGTCTGTACCCCAGCTTGTATGTATAAATAAATAAATCTTAAAAAAAAAACACATTAGCATTTTGGAAACCATTTCTCTTTTCTCAGTAACTTCGTTCAGTCATTCCCAGCAACCGAGTGCTGTCACAAATTACTAAATGTAAAAGAATCTTTTAACATGAAGCTTCAACCTCTCCTAACTCACTGTGATGGTCAGTATCAAGCCGTAAGATCTGAGAGTTTGTCCTCAGCATATAACTAGGTAGAAGGCTGCTTCCTAGCAAAGCTTACTGCTACCTTTCTGTGTGCTTTTTAAACAGAACAGATGGGCATTCAGCGGCTTCTTCTGTTTGCCCATAAAATAAAAGCCTTGAGGTCATGGGTACTTCTGTGTGAACCAAAATAAGAACCCAAGTGGGACAGAGAACAATAGATGGTTTAATTGTACATAATAACACGATAAACCTATGTGAATGCCTCTTAAATATGCACCAATTTTCTGTCTTCACACCATTATGATCTATTTCAGTTTTCAAGTTTTTGTCATCCACTCACCAGCCATTTCTCCCTTTTCCATGACTCCAACTTGTAGCTGAACAACAGAAGAGTTGAATCATAAAAGAAAAGTCAAAAAAACTTTTTATTTGTTTGAAGGAAATTCTTTCCATGTGTCCCTGCTCCTTCCTTTGCTAATTTGGGTCATGTGCTTTGCTTTAGTCATCTGTCCCAGGCAGAGAATGGCCAGGCTCTTTCTCCCCTCACCACAGAGAGGTCTGGAGGTCTACAAGTGGTAACTAAAGACTGCTGGACTCACCACATCCTACCAAAAAAAAAAAAAAGTAATAGCTGCTTTAAGCTGAGAGGTTCCACTGGAATTTTAGTTTAAGTACACAAAATGAGCCACGAACTAAAAGGTCTACGCGGCAGGGCATGAGTTGAGTGAACGGAGAAGAAAAGAGAGGTGGGAAGAACAAATAACTGATAGGAAGGTTATAGAGGATGAGCTCAGAGGAAGCAAGAGAGCTTTATTTTCAAATAGCAGATGACCTGTGTTCTCCTGCATGCCCTGAGAAAGAGGAGGTAATGTCTTACTAAGGATGGAAGTTAAACTATCAGAGCAAAAGATAAAATTGCAGGTATGTTAGGTAAACAGAAGAATAGGTTCCAAGAGTACAGAATTCACCTAGGTTTGTACTTATATGTGACATGTTCCTTTAAAGTTTGAGGGAAATAAAAGGTTCCTCTATAATTTTCTATTGTGACTGTAGAAAAACTGAAAAATGTTCAGAAGCCATATTTACCTCTCCTCAATGATTAGTCTCTAGATCTCGTACATTTATTGTCTGTGCTTTTCATCTGGCATTGAGTCAGAGTGCATGGTGCTGCACCTCATTTGTACTGTTTACTGGTATTGCTTGCATTCGTATTTGAATTTTGTCTCCTGTATTTATTCTGGTTTTCTCTGTGTCTAGAAGAGTATGTTTTAAAACACGGTAGTGCATTCTTTTACATTTTCTACTGGGGGGACATATTCATCTTTCCATGAAATCTGGTGGACTGTGACTGCTTCATTCTATAGATCACAGTAGAAGTGACCTGTAGCACCAACATAGGGCTGTAAGACAACAATTCACTTTCCACGTCGATCATGAAAGACCCAGTCTTATTTGCTGCTCAGATGCACTCTGGTCTCCACAATGGTGAAGAAGCCATGTGTCGGTGCTCCAGTTGACAGTCTTTGCTGATTTCATTCTGCAGCTGTTCTAATGCAAGCACAGATATGTGCATGAGAAGGCTGTATTGGAAGTGCTTCTTGCAGTCCCAGACATTAGAATAATCCTAATGTAGGAGCCATACAACAAAGAGCAGAGAGTAGACATGGACATTTCACCTGTCTGTGAGCATAATGCAGTGATTGTGGTTTACTGCATTGTGTATTTGGGTAGTTTGTTACACAGCAATAGAGATTACTGGAATGCAAATGAGGAGCTCCCAAAAAGAGCTCCATTCTTTTGACTTGAAGTTTGTTTCAGCCAATAGGAAACATTACTGGCAGATGGAGGAGTGAGAATAGAGGTTATTTATCTCCCTCTGTCTGTGTATCAGGAAGTGTCTTAAGTAATTATGCCTGCCAAGAAACCCTTGACAAGGTTTTAGAAATTACCTGGAGGTGCCACCTCTGAGTCTTCTTCCTTTGACCCTCTGATTCATGCAATGGTGGTGGCTTTCTGATCTTGTTAATCTCTGGATTGTCCATACTGTTGCCTATTTTTTCTTTCAGCTCTTTAAACTAGATCCCAACATTAAATTTCTTCTGTTAAACTACCTTTTTTCTTGATTGGTCCTTGGCTGATAGAGGTTGCAATTCTTATTTGTTTGTATGTGCTACTGAACATCAGAAATATGTAGTAGATATAGTTGATTGAACTAAACACAGGCCAATTTACATAAAAGTCATCTTGGTTAAATAGTCTGGATTGGAGCTTCCTTTGTAGCATCAGGTTGACCCTTTGCTTTTCTTCTAAAAGTCTGCCATATTACAATATTAGCTAGAACTTGCACTTGGGTGTGATTTTATAGGAATGTGTGTGCACTTGGTAATTTCTTATAGATATAATAGAAGCAGATTGCCCCGAGTTTTGCATTTTTTTTCATTTGGAAGAAGACTGTTTGAGCCACTGTTCTCTATAGGATGTTTCCAGCTTAATCTTTGATTGAGGAGAGAATATGGAAAACTTACTAGAAGCTAATGAAAAGTGAAGGTCCATAACTATTCTGTTTGAGCTATAGAATTTCATTGTGTATTTAGTTAAAGAATAAAAACCTTATGCTTTATAAAATTTGGCATACCTTATGCCTTGTAAGATATGATGTTTATGCAAAGCTGTATTCCTTCTAATCTCAGCATATTAGCAAATACATGAAAGTGGTTTAAATAACCCATTCTAGTAGCAGATTCAGGAGCAAGTGTCCTCTTTTTCATTTTACATTCATTTCATTTTACATTTTCTACTGGGGGGACATATTCATCTTTCCATGAAATCTGGTGGACTGTGACTGCTTCGTTCTATAGATCACAGTAGAAGTGACCTGTAGCACCAACATAGGGCTGTAAGACCTATGTGTATTTAGGTACTAGGTACCTTAATAGATATTAAGACCTATAGTGTATTTAGTTAAAGAATAAAAACCTTATGCCTTATAAAATTGGTTTAAATAAACCATTCTAGTAGCAGATTCAGGAGCAAGTGTCCTCTTTTTCATCCCACAATACTGAGTTTGCTGTATGGGCAAAAGCCATGACTCTCTAAGAGCTGCTATGGAATCATGCCTGAATCACTTAATTCCTTTGGTCTACAGAGTCCATCTATATAAAATGAAGGGGTTAGACTCACCCCTCAGATGATTCCAGCTGAACATTCTGAGTCATTCTCTTCAAATGCCCAATTTCTTACTCCTTCCCAGCTGCTTCTTTCTCTCTTTAAAAAAAAAAAAAATCACGCATCAATCTTGCTTCCTAATGAAAATGGCAACCTGAGACATGCGGATATAGGCTGCTGAATTCCATGCCACTTTATAATAGCTGCATCCTGCCGTCACTTGCATGTTACTTTGATGCTACAGTGAAAGATGAAATAGAGCAACCTCAGGAGAGAATCCTTCTCTACTTTTTTTTTTTAACTTTTTTAACGATATGTTTATTTTTGCATACAAGCTGGGGTGCAGGCCAGAGGTGTGCGGTGGTGAGAGGGTTCACCAGAGACAGAGTGGGGCAGATCTACAGAAGCACACTGCTGAGGGGAGCAGTGGGCGAGGCAAGAGAGCTAGCTCTGCTGCGCCATGTGGGAATCTCCCCAGCCTTGCATTGAACTTGCACTGCAGTTGCTGACAGCTCCACAGCGCTGCACTTAACCTGTTGCGCCACCAGGGAGGCCCCGCCTTCTCTACTTTTATCAGTTCAGGTTGCCCTGGAACCTCATGTAAGGCATAGACCACAGTCACTTAGTTGTTTCCATAGCTTGGCTATTTTAAATAGTGCTGCAATGAACATAGGAGTGTGTATACCCCTCTGAATTAATGTTTTTGCCTTGGGTAGAGACCTATGAGTGGAATTTCTGGGTCATCTGGTATATTTATTTTTAATATTTTGAGGAACTTCCATACTGTGTTCCATGAGGGCTGGACCAGTCTATATTCCCAACAAAAGTGTGTGAGGGGGAGGTGTTCTTTTTTCTCCACACATGGGATGCATTTTTAAGATCCAGATAATTTGTTTTTTCATTTTAGACTTTTTGGTAAACATTACATAGGAAAAGATATGTAACACATATAGGACAATGTTAGCTCGTGAACAAAATTTGATTTGCTGTTGTTTTCTTTTTTCTCCTATCACCAGAATTACTAAAATTTACTCTCTAGTATGCATTTTCTGAGTTAAAATATACAATAAGTACTATTTCCTATAAAAATTAGAGTAATATCAGAAGGAAGACAGGACAATTGAAAATGATGACTGAAAACTACCATTGAGTAGTTGGAGAACCTGGAGTAGCTGGAGTAGAATGTTGGAGCTTACTTTATATCATTTGTTTATTTTAAAACTTATTTAAATAATCCAACAACTACTAATTTTTCCAGAAAGATGGACAGGTGTATGATCATATTTGAACTTGAGATTCCCAGAAGCGAAATACTACTTCTTTGATTTTCACTGTGATTTTCTTCTATCTAAAAAATTCTTATTTTATTGATTTTTTTCTTACATAAAAATTATACTACATGTACAGGTAGAGGCTAAACATTTTGACCTAATGAAATACTTTTATCAAAAGACAGCTTACAAATCATTCTAAAGCCTTTTGGTATGAAGACTCTTAGTCCCAGTTGAATTTAGGATTCTGAGGCAAAACATAGACTATAATGGAAGCCTAAATGTCTAGAGAAAGCTTTACAATAACTCTCCTAGTTACACAGATTAATAGATTATAGGGAATATGTTGTGACACTACATTTTACTGATAAGATCTTAGAGGCCTATATATATCAATAACAGGTTTTACTATTGATAAACTTATGTACAGTTCTGTCACTTGCTGTTTGCTAGCTGTGAAAGCTTAAGAAAGTTACTAAAACTCTTTGAACACAATTTTTATCACATCAAGTGGTTTTCCAAAGTTAGATGATGTAGTTGTCTTCTCTACTTTACAATGCAGAAGATGAGGTTGCACTGTGGAATTGCCTTCTCCTTTGTACCCTATAATTTCTTGACACAAGGACTGACACAGATGCAAACCAACAAAATGAATGTGGGAGTGGTCATCATGGTATTTATTCATAATTCTTTCTAACCTCTTGTCCTATGTGTGAAGGATACTTGATTCTCCAGTGTCTTGAAGTCACATGACTTTCTGTGATGACTGTAATATAGACTGGAGTGTGAGTTCTGAATGGAGACTGAACACTAGATACTAGGATGTATTCCTGTAAGTCCAAACCAGGTAAAACCAACGTTCAAAATATGTGTTTTCAAATTCAAAAAAAAAAAAACCCTCCTCTTTGTTCTATGACCATTTGTTGATGTCTTTTAATGACTACCAGTATGATGACTTATTATCAAGAGGACATTTGACTGAAAAAAATTTTTATCCTTTTGTTTCAATTTGCTTTATTTGGATTCATATTACTCTATAATAGATTTCTGATATAAAGGAAACTGAAAATATTTTTATCAGGATATATATCCTTTCATTGATTTAAAGATTAAATATTTACATAAAAATCACACAAAATGAGGGCCTCCCTGGTGGTGCAGCGGTTGAGCGCCGCGCTGTGGAGCTGTCGGCATAGCGGCGACACAAGTTTGACGCTGGCAGGGAAATTCCCACATGGCGCAGCAGACCTCTCCTGCCTCGCCCACTGCTCCCCTCAGCAGTGTATTTCCGTCAGTCTGCCTGTGCTGCTCCCCACTCTGTCTCTGGTGAACCCTCTCACCACCCTATGCCTCTGGCCTGTATCCCAGCTTGTATGCATAAATAAATAAATCTTTAAAAAAATCACACAAAATGATACAGAATTCTCACTTAGAAATGTCATGTAATGGATGATATTTTGAGTATGTGGGTACTTGAATTTTATGTCTGTAAATAATAAAAATTGATAGTTTTGTAATTGTAGTGCCTACACCAATTAAATCTTGGTTAAAATTGCAGCAACTACCTTCATGGTTGAAATGGTAGAGAAATCCTTCACATATTTCTTTGATGGAGAAAAAAATGCATACCTTTTCCTCCTACTGTTTTCAGATATTATTTGGCATACTTCCTATAAGAATAAACTTTTGTTATCATTATTGGAGTTAAGGCGTACCTTAAAATAGATTTTTTCAAGGGAAGGACAACAGAAATGATTTTTCTGAAGATTAAAAAAATTAGAATGTACCTGAATGTGCTTTTGTTTTTAATTTTTAATAAACATTATTTGGAATTTATACGTCAGATGCTAATTTGACCATGTTCGAGATAGGATGTAGAGAGACAGTATCTCTGCAGCATCCTCATTTCAACTATATGCAGACTCAGATACAGAGAGATAAGTAACATGCTCAAGATCACACAGTGACGGAGCTGAGATGTGAATGCATATAGCCCACATTCTGTGCTGGTTAATAACATACCTGAGCATCTGTGTGAATCATAATTCTCATAAAAATTGAGCAACTAAGATCACACATTGATGAAGATTAGCCAGATTTTAAGAAGTTGGACAACTTCTCTCATGTGTAATTGCCATAAATAAGAAAATATATAACAAGAAAAAAAATGTTTAAATTGAATCCAAGTCAACATTTCCTAGAAATGGAGGTCAGTGTTAAGACTGATATAACTTCTTCCTATTAGGTTCAGATGCGACCATTCCTGGAGGCAGGTGGGTCATAATAATTATTGTTAATTCTAAGCAGTGTTAATTAGTGTTAATTCTAAGCAGAGTCCTTTTAATCAGTGCCATCATGGCTTGTCCAGGTTTTGACCTGGATCTTACTTTCTCTCCCTAACAGTTTTCATCTACTTAGACTCCTTAGACTCCTAGACCGAAACATTACTCTAAATATTTCACATAAGTGTTTTTATTTGAATGTTTCGTGTGTGTGTGTGTGTGTGTGTGTGTGTGTCTGTGTGTCTACTTGTTCTTTTTAAAAGAATTGAATTTGGTTTTAACTTCTTTCCCTTAACTCTGCATTCTCTGAACTGAAGTCCCTCAGATTTCATAAATCTAACTCCTTTGACCTTGATTTAAAAAATTCCTCCTAAATGTTTTCCCTATAATAATATTATAAATATACTCATATATGTACTACAAATGTTATATACATATATGCATACATATGCATAACACACATGGGGAGAGAAGGGGAAAGAAACACATGTGAATAATTTGTTGATGTTCTTATTTTCTCCATATGGCATAATTCCTGACAGAATAATATGGTTCTCAAGATCTGACTGCATTTGTGGTAATATCTGTACATTGTAAAATAATTGAACTGCAATTAGTTACGGTAGTCCTGTCTGCCTTTGTAGTAATACATTAGAACTATCACTTCTGGTTAAAATGCAAGCTGCGGCTGATGACGGAGTATTGTTTTCTGTATGAAGAGACAATTTGTCGAAGATACATCTCTACCAGTTGGTCAAATTAAAAGGAAACCTTAAAGAAATAATTTACATAATTGTGGATTTTTAAAAATGGGTTAAGTATTTTCACTCAATATTATAAATATTAATAATTAAATGAATGGGGATTATTGCTTAAGGTTAGTTTTATGGACCAGTATTCCATTTTATCCCCCATCACCTAAACTCTCCAAAATAGTCTTATTTCTCTAGAACTTATTTTAATAGATGTGACTATTTTAAAATTTGTTGTAAAAGTGTCCTTTTATTCTTCTGTTACTGAATAACAGAAAAATATACTCTGTGTGATTTCAATTATTACGAGTTTACTGAGCCTTTTCTATGATCCAGCATGTAGTCTGTTTCTCTTCATAAATGTCTCACTTCCACTTGTAAAAAGCGTGTATTCTGTAGTTGGTGTTTTTTAAATATCAAATCAGCTGCATTAACTGCAAATGCTATTTATATCTTCAGGATCCTGTTTTCTGTATACTATTTTTCTGACATTCACTAATATTTATAGGTTAGTTTTCTTTTCCTTTCAGGTTCTGTCAATTTTGTTTCAGGCGTTCCCAGCTCTGTAATTGGCTGTATGAAATTTGACTTAATGAGTAATTTCACATTCCATTTTTATTTCCACTGCTGGGTTATTTGCCATACCTCTTTGCTATTTTGAAGAATGGTTTTCTGGGAAATAACCATATATTTTTTTCAGTCTCTCTTCAAATAATATTATTCCACTTCAATATAATAAAAGAACCTTACAAATAATATACATCTGTTACTACCTTCCTGTTCTTAGTTTTACTTCTCATAAATTTTATTTCCACATACATTGTGATCGCCATAATGGGTTGTTATTGTTGTTGAAATGATAGGTCAGCATTTTTTTCCTCTAAAAGGCTATATAGTAAATATTTTAGGCTGTGCACATCATAATATCTCTATCAAAACTGCTATTGTGATGTGAAATCAGTCACAGACAATACACAAATATTTTTGGCTATATTCCAATAAATATTATTCACACAAAAAGTATGTCAGGGGGCCTCCCAGGTGGCGCAGTGGTTAAGCGCTGGGCTGTGGAGCTGTCGGCAGCAGCGATGCGAGTTCGACGCCCAGCTGGGGAGAATCCCACATGGTGCGGCAGACCTCTCCTGCCTCACCCGCTGCTCCCCTCAGCAGTGTATTTCTGATCTGCCTGTTCTGCTCTCCACTCTGTCTCTGGTGAAGCCTCTCACCACTCCATACCTCTGGCCTGTACCCCAGCTGTATGTATAAATAAATAAATCTCTAAAAAAAAAAAGTATGTCAGGGCCTCATATATGGACTGTGGGCCACAGTTTGCTAATCCTGCTTTGAGTAATCAATTTTCTCTGACTGACATTAAAGCAGAGAAAAAGATTACCATTGCCTCTCCTTTTTTTTTTCAATGAATTTGAATTTCTAACTAACATGTATTTCCTTCTGCCTGAAGATTTTCCTTTAATGTTTGTTATTATGCAGTTCTAGCCAAAATCCCACGGTACAAACAAACCTAAACTTACCAGCATTTGCTTGTTGAAAATGAATTTAATTTTCATTTTTGCTGTACTTTCAGGAGCAAATTTTTTTTTATAATAAAACAGATTTTTTTTTCTTCAGTATTTCAATTGAGAAGCTTGATTATGATGTTCCATGATATAGTTTAGCTTGTTTGGTATATTGTGCTTCTTGGATTTGTGAGTTTATATTTTTTATAAAATCAGAAAGTTCTTGCCTCTATATTATTTTGCCTGTTCTCTCTCTCCCCATATTCTAGTATTCTCTAGTAGGCTAAAAATTGTTCCTCCTATACATAATCCTTGGGACCTAGCATATTATTTTATATGGGAAAAGGTAACACTGTCTCACATTTGCATATATAATTAGGTTAATGAGTTTATGATGGGTAAAATGACTCTGGATTATTTTGGTAGGTCCAGTATAATAATAACGTTTCTGTAAGAGGGAGACATGAGGATCAGATGAGGAAGTGATGTAATACTGGATTCAGTAGTTGGAGTGATTTGCTTAGGAAACAAAAGACTGGACACAAACAAGGGAGTGCAGGCAGTTTACAAAAGCTAGAAAAGACATGGGAATGGATTCATCTCTGGTCTTCAAAAAGGAATGCAGCTATGCCCACACCTTGGTTTTAGCCCATAAAACTCATGTCTGAAATCTTACCTTCAGGACTCTAAGATGATAAGTTTGTAGTAGTTTTATTTAGTGACTGTGTTTACTTTCTTACAGCAGCAGTAAAAATCTAGTACAGGCTTCAGATGATTGTTTATATTGACTCATCGTTCACTGAGGCTCTGTTCATTTTTAAGTTTTTTTTAGTAGGTGTGTTTATATTAGATGATTTCTACAGCTGTGTCTTGAAGTTCACTTTTCTTTGCAGTGTGTAATCTTCTATTAACCTTATCTTTTTTTTAAAGTTTCATATATGGTAATTTTTAATCTCTAAAAGTTGGATTTGGTTTGTTTTATAGCTTCTGTGTTCTTTTTAACCTGATGTTCATGTTTTCCTTTAAATCCTCAAGTTTATTATACAATTTTTTTTAATGCTTATCTCTTAGTATTGTCACCTTTAGTTCTACTACTTCTATTGACAGATTTTTCTTCTGGTGATGTGTTATGTGCTTATTTACATGTTTCATAATTTTTGCTTCAATAATAGACATAACAAATGTAATGTTTTGAGAGGGTGGATTCTGTTATTTATCTTTTAAAATGTTGAAATTTGTTTTGACAGGCAGTTAAGTAACTTGAAAATAAGTTCAGTTCTTTCCATGCTTGTTTTTAAGATTTGCTAGGGTATATCTATATTGTCTTTTATCATGCTTTAGCTTTACTCTTAAGGTTAACTTTTCTAGGATCTCTGCTGAATGTGTCATATGTCCATTGAGGTTCCTGCATGCTGCTGGATAGAACATGAATATCTCCCAGCCCTTTCTGCATTCCTAGAATTGTTCAAGTTAAAATCTTCCTCAGATTTCTTTGCTTAGCATTAGCAAATTTTGACCCTATTGATGTGGGTCTTACTATTCAGAAACAGTCTCAAAAAACCTTTATATTGACGTCTGGAACTATTTCTCAGCATGATTCTTTCATCTGATAGTCTGCCCCACAAAACCAGGCTTCTTCCTCCCAAACTCTGATACCTATCTTATTTTAGCAGAATCTTCTAGTTCTGCTTGAGCTCTTCTTTGCTGTAGAACAAGCTCTGATATGCCTCCAAGAGGATCATAGGAGATATATATATATATATATATATATATATATATATATATATATATACTTGTTTCACTTTATATTTTCATGAGTTGTTCAGGTCCAAAATCACATTTTTATCCATGTTGTCTAGTCTTCCAGTTGTTTCTATTGGAAGGACAGGTTGAGTTCTTCTCATTACTCAAACATGAAAAGTTGGAAATCTGTTTTATAACTAGTGATTTTTATGTCAGGTTTTCCCCAGAAGGGTTTGGATTAAACCATAGAAAATTGTGTCATAATTCATACTTTTTTAACACATCTATTTTCCATGTCAGTATGAATCTTGTAAGAATGCCTACATCTGTATGAGATGTGAAGTCTTTTCTTTTGGTGAAGAATTTCATTATTTGGCTCAAGAACTTGCACCAAAGTCATTTAAAAATTTGCAATTCCAACATTTGAAAATTAAAAATGAAAATATATTATCTTTCATGCTGTTACTAAATAAGGGGCTCATTCTGTCAGAGATGCTCCAGTGGTATTGGAACATGTCCTGCCTCAGTGTGAGTCACAGGGAGAGATCCCTGCAGCATGCTGGCACCCTAGTTCAGCACACAGCTTGGGAACCAGCCTTGCAGCTTCGATGGCTGTAGTACTTGTCCAGTTCTGCTAGTCTGGCTGGTGCCATTCAGATGCAGTGGAACTTGGTTGCCAGCTATGCTGCAGGGCCCACCAATGGAACCAGACTGACCTTAGCACAGGTCAAGTTTGGACATGCTGGTGGGGTTTCAGCTTTTGAATTCTGCACTGAAATTGTAAATGGACCAATCAGGTTTGAACTCCCACCAGTGTCATTCAAAATTTTGAGACTATTCAGGAATTATAAACAGACCAATCAAGCTTGCTCTCCTACCTCAGATAGTGTCTGCTTTGTCCAGTAGTCCAAATTAAAAGTACCTGATGGTGTTGTCTCTTCAAAAAGAGCCTAAAGCTGGTGGCACACCAGTAAGTGATGGATCAGGACCTAACACACAGAGACAGCTCTAGATGATCACCTTCAGGGATATAAGCTGAGGTTTCAGAGGACTTCAGATAGTTTTGTCCCAACTCAGACCTTCACAGACCTTCAAGACCTTGTGTCCTACCTCTAGCTCTGTTTCCGACATCACCATCTGCCTGTGCTTAGTGTCTCTGAAAGATTTATATACAACCTCTGAAAGTGCTGTCTGCTATAGCTTCTGCCCAGTATCTCTAACATTAGTGCCTGGTCCTCTGGCACTGCTATCTGCTGACCTGTGTCCAGCCATATCTAAGAGCTATCTGCTGCTTCTGATCCTCCAGCACCACCTCCTGGTGCTGTTGCCTCTGGCACTGTCCAGACTGGCATCCAGCACTGCACAACCCTGTCTCTGGATAGGGGATGCTGGCTGCTGTGGTGCCATCTCTGCAATGCTACCTGTGATCACCTCCAGCTGTCACTGTGTGTTGGGTCCTGGTCCATCGCTATTGGTGTGCCACCAGCCCTAGGCTCTCATCAAACACCATTTGCACCAAAAGTGCAAAACACCATTTTGCACTTTGATTTGGACTACTAGATACTGTGGACACTCTCTGAGGTAGAATAGCCTGCCATTTGTGGCCTTAGAAACTCTTTCCTTTTTTCCAGTTTCCTCAATAAACTCCATTGTGATTGCACCCTGAGCCTGAGTCCTGCCTTGCAGTTGTAAGTGTATGGGTGAGGACCCAGGAACTGTGACATCTCCTGGGATTTTGCGCAGTTTCAAGTCTGGGTGCAAGGTAAATGTCTTTAGGGGAGGAGGAAGGAGAAACATTTGACAGTAGTGTGCAAAATACACGGTCACTTACTGAAATTGTAAATTTATTTAAAAAATGTGATTTTATTCCAAGGGCAGTTTAATTCTTCCCTAATTCCCTTCTATCCCTTTTGGTAAAAAATAGCTAAAATACAACATTCCTAGCCTCACTGTTCCATGTAAATCACTTTCCTCTGATGCCCATATTGGCTGATTTTTCTGTTCATTGAATGCTTCGTTGGTTGATCTGGGTTCCAGTTTTCTTCATGACCTATAAAATTGTCATTTCTAACTTCTTGGCAGCAGCAACTCACAGCATTGATCATGTTTCTTGTGGACTACTCCTTGCCTTGGCTAAGCACAGATCATATGTCCATCATCAGAAGTATACAAAATGTGGCTTAACCACGAAAGAGACTCCAAGACAGAATCATAAATAGAGATGCTTTAGTTTAGAATGCCAAAATACCTGTACCATCTGTGAATACAGAATTTGCCAAAGAAAAATAAGTGGGAAACCTATGGTTTTCCTCTTGAGCTTCCATATTTAAATGGACCCAATGTTGAGGTTATTTAACCACAAAATATATTTGAAAAAATAGTGTTAATTATAGTTATGCTGGCTTTGCATATACTGTTATTTTACTGTGATTATAAAATAAATATTTATGTGCTTTCTATAAAGTAACAAAAGGAGATTCTGAAAGCATCTTCTGAGGAAAGAACAGTAATGTTAGTTAATCATAAGAAGATCATTTACTATGCATATCATCTATATATTATCCTATCTAGTGGTGAGAATATCAGGGTAAAACATTGTAATTAATAGCTTAATCTAATGGAGCTGAATATGAATAATCAATAATTAATGCTCTTTTTAGATATGGTAGCTTGAAGAATCATTGGTTGGATTTAGTTAAGAGAAAGGACTTAGATATTTTAAAATATGCATAGTAATGGATTTTGTAAATATTTTATATTGCATGTACAATTCCTGGCAATGGAGAAAAATGTAAGTAAAGCGTCATTTAGAAAATAATATCTGGTTGTAGACTTCTAAACTAGAATAGTGCATTCACACATGTAAAACAGTTCATACATATATACATAAAATAGTTGATTTCACATACATTAAATTTGTTTCATTAGCTAAAATATAATTACAAAGATATTAAATGAAAAAGTTTTCTGTAGTTATTAATGATAGTTGCTCTAACAAAAATTGTTATATAATGTGTTATTTCTTTTCCACATCATATTCTAATACATTGGTTCTTCTAGGTAGAATTTCTCTAAGTACAATTAGCACTTCAAGCTATCACCTTGCATCTCTGCTCTCTCCTACGTATATTTAGAACCCTATGCATGGATTTTCAGAACATCTTTTTAGAAATTAGCAGACAGAATTTCTTGCAGTGGAGCACAGAAACAATATACAAATAAGATGAGATATTTAACAAAGAGCAAATAAATTCTGGAGTTGAAGAAGAAAAAAAATGCAAAAGTAAAAACAGATTTTCAATAACAGAGTAGATCCATCAAGAGAAAGACTCTGTAAATGAGAAGATAGGAGATCTTTAGGTATTGGAGAATGAAAAATGACAAAGAAAATATATGTGATCTATGAACACTAACAAAAGAAACAAGTTTTGGAATCCCAGAAGACAAGGAGAAGGGATTAGAAAGTTTATTTAAAGAAATAACAATGGGCTTTAGTGGAAGACTGTGGGTGCCTTGGTGGTGGTTGTGGTTTGGTAACAATCTGAAGAGATGTGTACCTAGACCTCTGAATCATATATGATGTTGTGCACTCTTACTTCAATTTAAAAAATATATATAAGTTAAAAAAAAAAGACTGAAAACTTCCCAAACCTGGGGAAAGAATTGGAAATTCAAGTTCATGAAGTTCACACTTAAAGTAGTGCCAGTCTGTTTTATTCTTTTTTATAGTTTCTACTTTTTTACTAAATTTCTCATTTTGTCATGTATTGTTATATTGTTTCCTGAACTCATTTAATTGTTCTCTTGCATCTCCTTGAACTTCTTTAAGCTTATTATTATTTGATTTCTCTGTTAGGCAATTTGTATATCTCCATTTCCTTGGTGTTACTGGAACTTTATCTGTTTCCTTGTGTGGTGTCATGTTTGCCTGATTATTCATGATTTTTGTAGGCTTGTGTTGGTGTCTGTGCATTGGAAGGAGCAAACACCTTTTCAAGTCTTTATAGACTGGGTTTAGCAGGTAAACATCTCTGTTGGGTTCCTAGGTGATTAAATTGTCTATAGGGTTACTAATGAGCAGGGCTGGAGTCAGATCATCTGGCTGCTGCTGGGTCCTCATGGTTGTTGGGCCTGTTAAAAGTGTGCTCATAACTCCTGAACCCTGGAGGACTCATAATAGGTCATTGGGAAACTCCTTGGGTAGACAAGATTGGCTCCAGATGGCAGCTGAGAGAAGCCAGACCTAAGTAATAGTGATCTCTCTATCTATCTAGACCTAACTATCAGGGCCACTCCAGGGTCCACAGCTAGAACTGAAGTCCCAGCCCTCCTCTGGGGGCACTAGTGGATATGCTTCCTTTGAAGTTCTTAGATGGGCAGGACTCTCCCTGAATGAAGACTGCAAGTACTAAAGTCAGATCACAGGACTTCTTCAGGATTCATGGTTAGATCAACATTGGCAGGACTATTCCCAGACTGTGACTAAGATGGGTTGGAACCAGGTATAGGTATGCTTCAAGTCCCACTGAGGTTGGCAAACCTGTCTATGTGAGCATAGATGGGTGTTACTCCTGTGGGTTCCTGAGTGGATAGGACTGTTTCCTGACTGCAGCTGTGATGGGCTGGAGCTAGGCTATAGGACTGTTTCAAGTCTGTAATCATACCGAGTTCAATGGGCCTACCTCTGGGGGCATGGATAAATATAGCTCCCAGAGGGCCCCTGAATGGCCTAGAGTGTTTGTGGCCTGCACTAACAGGAGCTGGGTCCAGGTGAGGTGGGTGGGCATGACTCAGGGGTATGAATAGGTGTGTCTCCTGCCTTGTCCCTGGGTTTGGGAGGGTGCAAGTTAAGACTAGGGACTTAAGAGGAGCTAAAATTGGGTTATAGATCTCTTCAGTGTCTACTGTTGGGATTGATATTTGTGAACTTGCTACCTAGAACACAGGAATAACTCCTGCTGGTCCTCCTGGTCCATGGTAAAACCAACATAAAGGGGGGTTGTAGCCAAGCCCTCAGGGACATGAAACTGTTTCTGAAATCTTGAGTTCACATCACAGTCAGCAAGTCAGTGACCTAAACTTTGGCTTGCTTTCTCAAAATGGCCCTCCTTGTTCTTAGGCTAAGCCAGAGTTTCAAAATCTCCTATCTGGATCCAAAAACTGTCAAAAAGCACTTTTGTCCCTGAATAGCTGTCCCATTATTATTGCTGAGAGGGTATATGAGAGAGAAACCTCCCATTCTGCCATATTATTAATGTCATTCCCCAGTATTCCATTTTACTATATGACCATCTAGTTGCAAGTATTCTAGAAAATAAAAGTATTAAGCATCCCTGTGAGCAAGATGACAAGCCGTATAATGCTGATCAAAGAGACATATGCTGCAAATTTTGTAGTCACAGAATTTTTTGGCCTCTGAAAGTCACTGTGAACCCTGTTTCCTTTTTTAAAAAGGAATCTCTTTAAATGTCCTCCAGCAAAATTGAGAGTCTGTCAAGTATACAAGTGAAGGAAACCTCCAGTGATTTTTCCATTATCTTCTTAATTGGGGTTTTTTACCCACACCAAAAGTCCCAGATTAATCAAATATTAGACTGTTATTTTCATTGTTGAACTATTAGCAGAACAGAAATGTATTTGTTTGAAAAACAATTTTATCAAACATTGGGGGGTGAAACCGGAGGAAAGAGGAAAGGGCAGATCTACTGCTAGAGAGGGAAGAAATGACAGATAATGGCTGCCATTGACCAAACCCAATTGGAAACCCAAGAATGAGGAAACACCAATTGTAAAAGCTGCAGCTCAGCTGACACAGTTCATCAGAGGGGTGTGTAGAATGGATCTTGGGGACATCACATCAGAACGCCATAGCCATTTTTTTTACTCAGTTTACCACTCAAAGTCTAATAATCTCTTCTGGAACACCTTCACAGATATAACCATAAATAATGTTTTAGCTCTCTGGGCATCTCTTATCCCAGATGAGTTGACATAAAATCAACCATACAACGTGTGAACTCTTTACTACCTGCATATTAAAATTGATATGTGACCTTCATAGAAAAATACCAGAAGTATATTCAAAATACCCAAACATTTAGAACTGGAATTTAAAAGACTATAGGTGATGGTATTTCCTTTTTTGTACTTTTATATTTAGTCTTAATCATTTTTCTCAAGTAGACATTTTTGGCAGTCATATTAAAAATATTTTTACACAGCTTTGAAATGCTGTTTTAACATTAAAACCCTTTTTTCCATTTGATTTTTACTTTTTCCATCAAGTTTACTCTAAAATGGATACCTAGTGTCATAAACTTATCTTAATTATCCCAAATAACTTCTTTTGAGAGATTGGAAATGCTTTATTTGTGGCTCTTCACCTTTATGTCACCTAATACTTTAGGTATTTAATTCTTGTTAAATGAATATAAATGAATACAAGAATTTTATGTGTGTGTGTATATATACACATACATATGTATATAATACATATACACAAATGTGTATATACATATATGTATATGTATACACATATAATATTCTTGTATTCATGTGTATGTATATACATGTATGTATGTATATATACACACACGTATAAGATTCTTGTATTCATTTATCACTCATTTAACAAGATTTATGCACCTACTGTGTGTCATACACCATTCTTGCTTCTAAATCTGCCATTTCTAAATCATTTTTTATGATTTTTTTTAGAATCCCCCCCTTTTTTGGCATACTGATATGTGCCAAATTAGACATCTATCCATTTATTCAGCAAATACTTTTAATATTTATTATGTGCCATGCACCATTCTAGGTTCTGGGCACACAGAAGCAGGAGAACCAGTGGAAAACCCCTGTTCTCATGGAGCACACATACCAACAGGTAGAGAAATAGGATAAATGGAAATAATTAAATACAGAGAATGTCAGAATGAATTGAAGCAGGGAGGAGATTCAGAGTTTGGGGTAGGGCAAGCTTAATATAAAATAGAGTATGTCAAAGAAGGCCTGTCTGAGAAAGTGTGACTTGAACAAAAATTTGAAGTAGGTGAGAGAGTGAAGGGTTATGGGAAGGAAACATCTTCAGATGCTCATAGTTTTGAACTATCAAAAAATTCCAAAATTGTCAGATAATAAGACTTTTATTTTAATTGAGTACTGACTGACCAGAAAAGGATTGTTTTGAATAACAAAAATCTTGAAATACAAAAGAAAAATCTCTGAAATCTGATTTTTCAAAGAAGGCATATTTCATCATAAAGGAATCCAGAGACCTAAATTAATAGAAAGCACGTGTCCAGGAAAGATAGCCTTTTCCGAAGGCAACAACTGTGACCTTAACAGAACTCTAAAATCTTTGAGAATCATGATAAAGCAAAAGGCACTAAGTTAAATGTTGATGAATTGTCACTGAAAATAGGTGAAAAAAAGTTGAAAAAATAAGAGGCTCTTTATTAAAGCTTCTTCTGAAATTTAAGGCCAAGTGAAGGTAACTCATCTTTATGACATCTCTCTTTAATAGATCATTAAGAAAAAATTTCCTTCAATAGCTAAAAGTCCAGATGGGCTTCTGTTAAACTCCCCTACCATGTATTTGTTGCACTAGATGGTTTCCTGTCAGAAAACTGTAAATTAGCAGCTTGATGTTCTAAGACTGGGTTAAGTGGTCTGTTTCAGACCAGGAAGAATTTATAGCATGAAATACAAATGCTTCAGTAATCATAAAACTATTCCATTATCTGAAGTTGATTTTACATTTACACTTGGCCTGTCCTATTGCTCATCATGTCCTTGTAATCAGGAGGAAATGTGTTCTTTATTGCAGAAAAGTATGGGGAACTGTGTAATCTTTTTCAAGAAAAGAATTGTGTAATAGGATGGGGAATGAGGTTAAGAAAACAATAGATGTGTAAATGTCATTGGAGGTATACATCTGTAAACCATTCCCTTCTGAAATGTTGGAAAGATTGCAATATAAATACTGCTTCATCACATGTTTTTCTTTTGTCTCGTTCTTCTGTTGTCTGGGGTCTCGTGAGATGAAATACACACCCTGAAACAGCATCCTCTATGAACCACAGTGGGAGGATATTACACTCTTCTGTGGCCCCACTTGCTCTATTTTTGCCCCTGGTATTTTCTTCTGCAGGTGCCAGGTCTGGGTTGAGGATGAAGCTCAAAGTTAAAACCAAATCAATTGCATACACAGGTGGTCAGACTAGAATGTGTTTGAATCTAAAAACCAGAAAAATGCTTTATATTAGAGTGCTTCCAGAAAGTAGTAGGAAAAATCTTCAGGGTGAAATGATGCCAGTATAAACTGCTGTGGGCTGCTTCAAATGCAATTGACCCTTTCACTGCTCACACTCCTTTTACACATTAACTGTGCTGTTCAGGTTCAGCACAAAGCAGAGAAAGTGGAATATTTTGAGTACAGAGAAGGATTAGTTAGGCTGTCTAGGCGTGACAGTTCAAAGTGGCCAAGATTAGTTTCATGTTCACATTTAAAATATTATATGCATACATACATACACATACACATACACCCATAGGTCTGTCCCATGCCCAAGTGCCTCTTATGGGTTGGGCAGTTTGTTTGAACCAGTGAGTTTGAAAGAGTTGGAAGTGTGATAGAGCCTTTGACACACTCAAAAGCCCAGACGTTCCCACCGTACATCAGCAACTACAAGTTGGTGGCTAGCCCTCTGAGACAATGAACCTATGTTGCCAGTCCTCTAAGAATAGAAACCTGATATCTACTTCTGTGTGTTGTGTATGTGTATAAATTTTCTGTGACCTTTTTTTTTTTTTTTTTTTGCTTAACTTGACTTAGCCAGATTGAGATCATACACCTATCAGTTTATTGAAAGCTTTTTTTATGTCCCAATACCAACCCCTGATTAAGAGTTGAATGGACAGGATAATCATTGTAGTTAAGTTAGAACATTAATGAACTGGGTTTTTTGTTTGTTCTTAGTAAAACTCTTGTTGTCTGTCTAAAGAGAAGAATTATTTCTTTTAATAGATTAAACTGATATTCATGTTAGCATATATGATTAATTGCATTTTTGTGGAAAAACAGTTTTTAAATAATAATTTTTCTTTTTTTTTTAAAAGATTTTTTTTTTTAATTTATACATACAAGCTGGGGTACAGGCCAGAGGCGTAGGGCGGCGAGAGGGTTCACCAGAGACAGAGCGGGGAGCAGAACAGGCAGATCAGAAATACACTGCTGAGGGGAGCAGCGGGCGAGGCAGGAGAGGTCTGCCACGCCATGTGGGATTCTCCCTGGCCGGGCGTCGAACTCGCATCTCCGCTGCCAACAGCTCCACAGCGCAGCGCTTAACCGCTGCGCCACCGGGGAGGCCCAAATAATAATTTTTCTTGATCCCTTGGTATCCTTAACCTCAGAAACTTTCATATTGAATGTAAAATAAAATTTTCATGGGTCTTAATGTGGTAATTAAGGTGCAGCTTACTAACACGTGAATTTGTAATTATTTGTGTTTTTCTTGAAGATGATGGTAACTATGCTTTATATGCAGAAGGACATGGCTGTGTAGCTACCAAGGACTTATTGGGCGAGCAGGACAGTCTTCCCAGAGCAAAGGGAATCTTGGTGAGAAGAGGACAGTGATAAACTTGTGAACAGAATTGAACACTAGATAGACCTACCAGACAGAGATCCCAGAACATGGGCTGAGCAGATGTTGAGACTGTATTTAGGAGACTGAGACATCATAGTGGTATCACAGGGCGGGTGGTCTGGAGGTGTAGATTCAAGGACCTGATGAATTCCATTTTTCACTTTTTTCTTCCAATTTGTTGTATTAGCTCATCCACTCAACTTTAAATAGAAGAAATTCTGCATCACACTTTTTAGAAGACCTGGAGTGCTCTGCTACATTTCCTTAGATCATTATCAAATTTGATTTTAAAGAGATTATTTTGATTGAGGAATAGTCCTGAGAATGAATTATGAAAGGAATTGGACTAAGGAATTATTTAATTGTAAATTCTAAGAGCAATGTGAAACTTTTATTGTAACTTGACAGGCATTTACCATTACCTAGAGAGCATTTTCAACCTTTATATTAAGCCTTGTGAATAAACATCAGTGCAGCCCCTATGCTAATTCCTCAGCTGTAACACAATGCTCCTTCTTACTCCAGCAGCACCTGAAAGTATATTGGCAATTCTTTATTTTGTGGAATGTTTCCTGACATCCACTAAGAGGTCACCAAGAATATTGTATGTGAGTGGAAAAAATAATCTGCACATATGGAGAATGGAAAAGATAACTAGCAGAAATTCAAGACTATTTTCCATTTGGAAAGATCAACTTCTGCCATCAAATAGAGTTGGTCACATACTTCTGGTTGGTTCCTGCTGACTTGTCTTTATGTTTGAAGGAATATGGGAAGAGTTACCAAATTAGCCAGAAGACCACTGGGCATAGGCCTCAGTTTTCTGTTATCTATAAATATTTATCAAGCATATGCCATATGTAAGACTCAGTGGAGAATGTGATTATAGCATGAGACATTGATGTTGCATTGAGAGCTGAAACTCTGAAAGTATGCACCACGTTTACTAATGATAAGATAGCTAAAAGTGCTTTGATAATTATAAAGTTATAAGCATTGCAAGAGACCCGGTGGACTTCATGATGGAGATAAAGGTATTTGGAGATGACTGGGGAGGAGAACGCAGTGAATCTTGCGGGAAGGGTGGACTTAATGAGCAATACTTCTCAGATTTCACTGCAATCTGGTGGTACCTCTGTATGAGACAGCTGCATGCCCTTTATCACCTCAACAACAACTACAGGTGCTCTTTCTCCCTTCCCTGGGGCACTCCTGTATACTATGGTTAACATTGTAATCCTTGGCTACTTTAAGGACAAGCTCCTTTTTATGAAAATTTTTGTCTTTATAGAATCATGCTAAAATGACTATCAAAGGATGCTTAAAATAGAAAAAGAATTCATGGGTATCACTAAAATCCTTGTTTGTGTGTAAGAGAACTGTGAGTGTGAGAGAGTGCATGTGTGTATATGAGTGAAGTAGGGAAGGAGAAAATTTTTACAACTTTGAAATCAAGCTTGCTACCATTTTTCTTAGTACTCCTTCATACTCTAGTTGTAGGCACATAAATTTTATCTGTTTCTGAAGATTGTCTAATGTGAATAAGGAAGGGTTCAGATACATGTTTCCTTATTAAGGGTGTGTGACCTTGAGCAAACTACTTAACCTCTCTCTTGGACTCCTGTGAAAGAATAACTAGAAACTCTTAATTGATTGTTTACATACAAATATGCTCATTAGAGAAAAGAGTTAAGTGGTGGTTGTCAATGAAAACAGAAAAGTAAAAGAATCATAAAAGGGAGAGGTGAAAGGAAATAATTTTAGACGGTAACACTAAATCTTTTTTTTAATTTAAAATTTTTTTTAAATATATATTTTTATTGTTATTTATGTCTTTTACATTTTGTATTCCCCTTGGGTAGCCCACCACCAATTCACCTGTGATCCATCTCCGTGGTCCCTTGTGTTCTTTTCTATTCCATTTTGTGCCATTATCCTCCACTCCCCCTGCTTTATTTTTGTCATTATAGTACATTTTTGACAAGTAGCAGAGGGGCCACTGTGGTTAAGGGTGATTGGTCTTGAGCAGGCTGGCCAGCAACGAACTGGTAGCCACAATTTTGGTTGACATATTCAACCAAACACCCTTAAGGGTTAAGTAGTACATCTTGCACCATTTTTTGTGTATTCTTATTCTTCTGTTAGTACTTCTCCCTTAGTTAGCAAAGACCTACATCATGTTTTGTATTATGATTCTTTACTCATGTTCCTTACTTATCCACTAAAGTTAATAATAATATGTTATGGGTTGTTATGAGAGCTAAATGAGAAACTTGTGTACAATGTCTTAAGAATGGTACATGGATGGGCCTCCCTGGTGGCGCAGCCGTTGAGTGCTGTGCTGTGGAGCTGTCAGCAGCAGCGATGCAAGTTGGACGCCCGGCCGGGGAGAATCCCACATGGCGCGGCAGACCTCTCCTGCCTCCCCCATTGCTCCCCTCAGCAGTGTATTTCTGATCTGCCTGTTCTGCTCCCCACTCTGTATCTGGTGAACCCTCTCACCGCCCCATGACTCTGGCTTATACCCCAGCTTGTATGTATAAATAAATAAATCTTTATTTAAAAAAAAAAGAATGGTACATGGCTCATCTAGGCATCCTCTTCATGATCATAATCACCACCATTACTGTTGAAGGGTCCTGATGTAGAGAGTACAAAGAAATTACTCCAATTTTTCAAACCTTAGAAATATACTGCAATATTGCCCACCCTTTCACTAAGAGGACTTAAGCATGTGACTGTAGCATCCTTCCAAAGAAAGTCTAAACATTAGGAAGAGAATGCCTAGTTCATCAAAGTTTATCCTTAATAAGAGCCCTCTTTGCTCAAGAAGCACATCTCAAATAATCAAAATCTCCTGGTCTGTAAGATGAATTATTCATGGCTCTAGCTCCAATTTCCATTTTTCTCTGTCTACTCTGTAATGATATGAGATGTTTATAAAAACATTTTGAAGAGACAGGTCTCAAGGAGAACAAACTACACACAGCATCCAAGAAACCTGGAGCAGAATCCCCAAACCAGTCATTGAACAATAAAATTCCGTTATGTGAGCAGGAAGCACAAACATTTTCTCATTTTTCACCCCAAAATGTGATGAGTAGTACCTGCCAACACTATTCCTAACTTCTCCAGTAGAGCTCAGTCTACCTATGGCCAAATCCTTGACCATATCATCAGAGAATACAACTGGCCGTAAAGTGTCATTTATCTTCCTTTGTTGCCCCTTGTTTTATAAGAGTCAGTGGAAAAGAAATGTCAAAATAGGTTTAAAAAACTGATGTTATAAATACTTTTTCCCTTTCTAATTCCTGTTTGTACATTGTTGGATTGTTTTGTTTTCGAGTTCTGGCTTTGTCTGAACTCCTCTTGGAATAGTCATTGCTTTTGTCTGGGAAGAGTTAATGAAAGAGTCAGCTTGCCAAATTTGTTTTATTCTTTTCTTTTTTCTCACTTATGTTTCTTTTTTTTTCCTCCCTCTCTCTCCCATTTTCTTTGTAAATTGATTCTGGAAGTAAACACTTAAAGAACAAATTCCTGTAGGACATCACTATTTATGAGATGCCTTTTTTTAGTTGGGCACAACTCAAGGTTCCATTTATATTGCTGTTTACCCTGGAACTATGTTTCTTCTTCTTCTTCTTCTTCTTTTTTTTTATTGAAGTAACATGATTTACAATATTTGTGTTTTAGAGGCATAGAATCTCCCCCTTTAGGTGTTCTTAATACACCACACCCACCATCAAAGCACCGTTAGTCATACACCATAGTTATTTCTTCTGGAGAAAAGCCATATAAAGGGACTTAATGGTGCTTATCTGACAGATCTCCAACAATGCAAGAGAGAAAGTAGTTCATTGAAATTGGGCCCTCTTCTTTGATTCGGTTCCAGAGTCATGGAGAATAACGGTAGTAAAATTGCATGGTTAGCATGCATTTAGCACTGATTACCTACCATGTAAAACATAAATTATATATGCATTCACTTGTTGAAAAGTCATCTCATTTTAAGGATCAGAAATTTTACACCTAGAGAGTTTAAATACCTTTCCAAAAAGCAAATCTTTAAGTTTAAATATCTGTTTGTTGATTATATCACTTTGCATATTCCTTTTGTTTTTTAAAGTCCAATGCTTTAAAGAATGATTCACTTGGAGAATAACACCATCTGAGTATATTTTCATTACCTACCAATTTTGGGTATTTTGTCGTGTCTAGCCTCTTATTAAGAAACTTCTGAGACATGGAATAAAGCAGAGAAGATGAATTGTGTTTTTAAGTACTCACTGGAAGATTTGGAAATGCTGATCACTTTTTCTTTGTTTTCAATAAGAATGCAGTAAATGCTTATGCACTAACTCATTTCCGCAGTTATCTCACCAGCTTAGAAAGCTATTCTTTCCCAAGCACTTACGCCTTTCTGTATTTTTATTAGCTCATTCTGGATCTAATAGTTATTTCACTGGCATCTTTAGTATCTTAAAAACTCATAGTATGGAGAGAGCACCAGTCTATCAAAAGGGAACCCTGCATCACCTTTGCTTTCTAAGTTTTTGAAACTTGGGCAGGTGATAGGGGCCCAGTCTGTATACCTATTGATTAGACATGGTGCCAGTTTACTATGCTGAAGTCACAAAATGATTTTGAGAATTAAAGTTCTATACTACGTGCATTGAGAAATAGTGCAAAGAGCTTTTCAGCACAGTGACTTTTACTCCATTGAGGAGTCTATCTGCAACCCTTCGGAAGTTTTCCTTTTCCAAGGTCACATGTTCAGAATGGAACCAAGATTCATTTGCACTTAAGGCCTTATTTATAGCTTTCAAATTTGCCCAAAGAAGTCCAGCCTTCTACCCAAATCCAAGATCAATGTGTTAAATTTATGAAGTTGCTTGCTTGATTATTTTGTGAAAAATAACATGGTTATATTTGTAACAATATTTGCAAGTGGGAAAAACTTTATTTTAATAGTCAGTAATTTTTTGATTTATGAACACAGCAGACATAAATCTGGACATTACAGTTTCAGGAGTATGTTCACATTACTTAGGCATACCTTGCATTGTTCTCTAGGAATGCTGAATGCAGGCTCTAGAGCATCATTGTTCCAGATGAGCTTAGCAGATGATTGATGTCTGACCCGAATTTCTGCCCCCTGATGATTGAAGGCAGACACATCGATGTGTGTTGTTGGATGAGCCATGAAGCAAATGACCCTGTAAATCCCAAGTCATAAAATGAACGTGAAAGAAATAGATCTTGGAGTAAAGACAAGTTACAAATGCAATACATTTTTTTTCATGATTTGTAGAACATCATATTGTCCTGACTAATGTTTTAGATGTAACTGGCATCATGCTAAAAAAAAAAATTCAGATGACCTCTTGCCTTTATATGGCATGCCTAATTTCTAAAGAGAGTAGGGCCCAGAATTTAAAAGGGTATTTGTATGTATTGCCATCACTGCACTGTCTCAAGAAATAAAAGTGTCCTGAGTGTCAGTAAGGGTAAATAAATTAATTCTGCAGCTCTCTAACTGGAATGAGGCAGCTTATTCCCCAAATGAACCACTCCCAGCTTCCCTGCTCTGGATCAGTCTCTTAACCTTCAGTTCCAGATACAAGGAGAAGCTCTTTACTGGGCAGTTTGCCAATGCCCCAGATTAAACATGCGAAAAACAGGACTATTGCTTCTTCTACTCTGTCTCCACTGCCAAACATAAATAAGGATGGAAATCCAGCAAGTGTTAGGTGCTAGGTGCTGGTGCATTTGTATTCATATGTATGCCAGGTGTAACAGAAGGAAATGTGTGGATGTTAGACGTACTAGCTTTGAATTTCCCTGACACTTTATAGTGTAACCATGTCCCCCCCCATCCCCACCAGTGCTCTTCCACCTACTCCCTAGTCAAAAGTGGCAGCTAACTAACATTAGTACTGTCAGGAGGCTTAATATCTAGAGGGAGAGACAAAATACACACAAACAGCCCTAACACAAGGTTATAATGGGTACACAAAGAGCTAGGGCAAGTCAGAGACAATAAAATGGCTTCTTCCATGGGAATGGGATTAGATTATGGAGAACTTTACTGAAATGAGTATTTAGCTGAAATGGAAAGATTGTGGTAAAGATGAGCCCTGGTTTAGGGTGTTTAGAGTGTATCTTCAAAGTTAAGGTTAAGCACAATACAAAATGTGAAATCACAAAGGTCCTTAGGAACTTTAATTTGACATTTGGTTGAGAAGTTAGTGAGAAAGTGGTTGAACATGATAGACTTGATTTTTTTTCTCCTAACACTAACTTAGAATCTGTTTCATTACACCATATTGACAGCCTTCAATACCAGGCTCAAGGTTTTAAAATGATGCAATAAGGAGAACTTGGTAAAAAGGTGTGATGTAGATTTATGATGATTTTCAAAGTAACTCTGACTTGCCAGTTCTATTTAAATAGTAGGAAATCCTCTGAAGATTTACACTTGAGAAGAAATTATCTCTTTAAAGATGCTGAAGTTGTAAAGCAAAGCACTCATTTCTTTTAATGCTGAAGAAATACTGTTGAAAATTATGAAATTTGATATACTGGCTTAGCATAATTTAGGATCTTGTTAGAGGATATTCATACTTCCCTGGATTAAATATCCATCCTTGCTGTCAGAAGAATAAATGCTATTTTGGGATGTTTTGATTTAAGTAGAGTCAGTTATCTAGACTGAGTATGTCTTTCAAGTTCAAGTAGTTGCCTATTATAATTTGACCTTTTGGCATAGAAAATAATGAAGCACCTGCATATATTAGGCTACACCCAATTCTGCAAAATACTTTACAAAGAAGAATGACTGTAGGACATAATCTAGGGGACTGGATGTATGTGATAAGAAATGGGTGGAGTGTGGAATCTTTCTGATCATGCTCACACAGACAGAAAGATGCAACTTTGCCAGATTAAAGTGATGTGTGGAACAGGAGAGTAATGTATATTTTTAGAGTTCTTCTCTCTCTCTATTTGCATTTGTAATTCCTTACATATAACAAAGGACATTTGCAATCTGATGACTTCATTCAGTTCCAAAGAGATTTGAATTCCTCTTAATTATTTCCCCAAGTGATGCCTTAATTTCTACCCCTCCCAAGTTTGTTTTCTTTTTCTTTTAAATTTACAAGTTTTGAGTAGCTTAGTGTAAGGATAATTTTTATATCAATAGTGTTTCACATCCTGGTTCTCAGAGACTATCTTCCTAAAGTATATGAGTAAATACTGGGGTCAAAGACAAAGTAATGAGAGATATTTTCATCTTCTAAATAAATCTTATCTTTTCACATGAAAGAAATAAAAGTAAGACACAGTCTTTTATAGATGTTTCTTCTCATATAGATTGTGTCTGCGTTAGAGGAATCAGTATTATCAGCTGTCAGTTTTATTAGGTAAAAAGGAAAACATCGCAAAGGCAAGCAGAAAGAAAATCCTGACAGTCATGTTTCCTTGCTTTATTTTGGACAAGAACAGCTTAAGTAAGATGTATATTTACTTACTGACTGGTGGTACAGCCCAAGACAGAACATAAAGGGATTGAGCAAGATTTTCTTTGAAAGGAAACAGTCTCATTGGGATATAAATAAACCTCTTTAAGAAAGCAAAGAAGGCTCAAAGAAGGCAGTTTACGAAATTATTTGGAACCTTTAGGGTGGAGAGTAGGCAAATACTTCACATGGGAGGGGAAGTTCACACAATATGTCCACAAGTTCAATGGCTTCCAAAAGTCTATCTATGGACCCATGTCTGTAGGACTATTTCCCCTTCTGGAAATTAAGTAAAAAAAAAAAAAAAAAATAGAGGTTTTTCTTCATATCAAATTTATTCCAGTTTAAGAACTTTCCTTTATTCTGATAATATGGGTTAAATTATACTTTTTTTCTGTAGAAAATTGATTTGATCATTAATGGGGTATGTATCTGTGTATATTTTTGTGTGGTTTAATATAGCCTTAGTTGAGCTCTCTCTCTCTCTCTCTCTCTCTCACACACACACACACACACACACACACACACACACATACACATGCCGCATGCACACTATTTAAAAAATGTCAGCAGTTCATGAAATCGAAAATTAGAGAAAACTATGCCCTGTATTACCTAATGATAAAATATGTTAAAGATTTAGGGACAATTTTCTTTCTTTAATTTGTCACTTAGACCAGCCTTCAGAAAACTTATTAACATATAAATAATTCCTTTTTACACCTATGTTTTGGAAATAGTTCAACTGATCAAGCAGAACTGGAATTAAGTTCCTATTTTACAACTGTGGAATTAAGAAACCATACTCATAGGAGAAATTCTAATAATTCTGAGATTTTTATGTTACAAAAATAAAGAAAAAAACATTTAAATATCATGAAAATGCTGCCAAATTCTGACTGTTTCTATTTTTGTTATAAGTAACAGTAGCTACAATAATTGTTTAAAATTACCCTTTGTTTAAAAAACAGGACAGTTCTTAAAATCCTTGTCTCAATGCTCACCACAGATTCAGAGGAAAGCAGAGCAGTCATGTAGCTTTGTCAAGGGGGAAATCTACGTTGAGAGAGTTGAAGAGACTTTCCCCAAGTCACAGAGCAGGATCAGAGCTCAGGGTTAGGTCAAATGTGTGTCACTCCTGCCCCTTTTTCCAACCACCACTAGGTATTTCCGTCATTCAACAAAATCCAACTTGGGCGAAGCTATGGAAATCATTTTAATGTTGGCTTTAATGAAATCCTTAAGATTTCCTTCAAATTATTACTATTAATTTTATCATAGAAGTTAACAGAAAATTTATTTTTTTACAATGAACAGGCAATTTCTTTCATTTTCAACTTTTCCTTCAAAATGTGGTATGTTACTACAGTAACAGAGGCTTTGGAATGCTGCACCTATGGATTGTGATTGCAGCTCTGGCACTTATTTATCACCTTGAATAAATTACCTGACTTCTCTGAACCTTAGTTCTGCTATTTTTTGAAATTTAAATTAATTATATGAAAAAATGCCTAGCTTAGCAATATGTCTTTAATAGATGCTCAGTAAAGGTAGCTCCCATCCTCCTCCTCCTCCCCCTCTTCTTCCTCCTCATTTATACTAGTATTAAAATAAAGCAGCCTCAGAGGTACAGATTGGAGTTGATAAAAGAGGAGGAAGAGAAACAAATCAAATGCTCTCTCCTTTTTAATTTGGTAAAAAGTAATAAATAGCGGAAACAACCACATGTACTGGAGAAAATGAGCTTAAGAAATAACATAGGAAAGGTGAGAAATCCAACACCAAAGTCAAGGACTAGTTTCTTAACTCAGGCTTCGATACTCTCAGAAATTCTGGTAAAAATGATGTACTATGGAATAGGTTTCTTTTCCTCTTATTTTAAATTTCTCTTATGACAGATCATTTCTAGACCCAGACACTGTTCTTACTTTATATTCTGGTTCTTTAGAACCACCTTCTTCCTCTCCATATACACTGTTCCCATTTTTCTTACTCTAAGAAAAATATGACTATTGATGGTAGCAACTTTGCGTGAACTGCACCAATAATTTCAAACAAAAGTTTTCTGCTGTGAGAGTTTACTAAAATCTTATAAGCATTTATTTTGGGGGAAAATCATACATAAAATTTGTGAAAGTGATAAAATCCATTGGTATACCTTGAATTTTAAATTTCTACCACTCTGAGTTTCTGTTTTTCATGTTAACCATATTCAGTGGACCTGTTCATACATAAATTTTTATATTTTTATTCACGTAAGTGCTTCCTGCAATAGATTTGGGAACAGAGCAAAACACCCCATCCCTTACCCCCATTTCCCATCTCTCAGGACCTCTGTGAACTCAGAGAAAAAGCAAAGGAAAGCCTCGCTTAAGTAATTCATACTAAAGTGTGAATGAAGTCTAACAAATCTGAGGGCACATTTGTACTTATTTAGATGAGATTGTCACACACTTAAATCTGTAATTTGAGATACTATGATCCTTATCTCCCAGACCAATATGGCTTCTGGACATTGCTGCCATGATGTATGCATTTCATCTATACACTAATGTTCCCTGTATTCCTAACTTACCCTTTAAAATGGCTCTGTGATCTGCACGTAGCAAAATGGGGCATGGACATTGAAAATCAGAGCTGATCAAACCAGGAAATCTATTTTCTGTTTGGTTCTTTCATCTGAATGTTTACGTAACATAGTCATCTCTTTGAGATAAATTATGGTTTGAGGAGATAAGCAACTATTTGCAGCCACAAATCACTAATCTAGATATAAGGAGGGCTCCATATGTTGCATAAAGTAACCAAGTCTGTGTTCCTTTTCCCCACATGCATTTTGGTTGAGTATGAATCAGACATTAGGCTTCCTTTTAGACATGCTGACCTGGGCCTCCCAGCACAGCTGCAGGCTTCTAAAGAAGCTGCATTGAAGAGTTATCCTACATATCTGATGAACCACAGGATGTCAACAAGACACACCCTTTGTCCCACATTTGGCAGGCTCTAAAAAAAGAATGTAGCCATGAGCTTGCAGCAAGCCAAACCAACCCTGACCATAGTAATAGACTCTTCCAAATGGGTGCGGCCAAGTGGATAACATTGAAAAAGAACAGGCCCTAGGATAAATCTGTATTAAAGAAAAGCAAAACAGGGCTTAACTGTCACAAAGAATGGAAAGGAGCTATAGACCCTTTCATCCTCCCCAGGGTTTGAGAGGGTGTTGACTGTATAATATTGTTTCAACCTCAAGGTTTTTCCTTGAATTGAAAATCTTAGGAGTGAGGGGAGGTGGTTTAAACTCATACTGACCACACCACACCTTGAAATCCAGGATAGGGTGAGGTTCTTAAGTTGTAGCTGAATGAAAAAGATCCAAATAACTTTTAGTTTGGAGTCAGAATAAAGAAAAGGTTATTTCCCACAACTGCTATTCATCTTAATGCAAAGAAGATTAGAGTGTAGTCTTCTCTTCATTTGAGAGTGTGCTATTTGTTTATCCCCATGTTATACACATGCAAGTACACAAACATATGCCTATGCACACACAATCTGAGAAGTAGATGTTAGACTGTATAACATTCATAGATCAATTTTAGATACTTGAAATTATAGATACTGTGAAAACCCAGAAAACATAATGCTATTTCGCATTATATATGCAGGGGTTAGGAGGACAATACAGTTTGTCTTCTGTGTGCATAGGTTCTACATCTATGGATTCAGCTAACCATGGTTAGAAAATGTAGTTAGGCCTAGGTGGTTGCATCCATACTGAAAATAGTTTTATTCTTGTCCTTATTCCCTAAGCAGTATAACAATGATTTGCTTAGTGCTTGCATTGTATTAGGTATTGCAAGTAATCTAGAGATGATTTAAAGTATAGGGGAGGGTATGTGTAGGTTATATGCAAATAATATGCCATTTTATTTAAGGAATGTGAGTATTTTTGGATTTTGGTATACTTGGGGTCCTGAAACTCATTCTCTGTGGATGCCTAAGGACAAATCCATATGGTAATTGACAATATGGTTGACCTTTACAAAGATTGTATAATCTGAATGTTGAATGTAAACAAAAAGATATGTGTGTATCCATTGTTTGGAAGTTTCCCGCATCACCAAAGATGATTTTGAATTTTTTTTTTGTTTGTGGTTTGAGTTGTAGTACAAATTTATTTTGTCCTAGAAGCTAAAAGTTGATTAATCCAAATGAATGTGACCCATAAACCCAAGCTACCACCTCCATCTCTGTCAATGGTCTTATCAGACTTCTTCCTCATACCTAACCTAAATCAAAAGAGAGTTTTGGTCCTTCCTGCAAATATCTTTCCACTCAGTTAGACCGAAGGCTTTACACTTTTTTCTTCCAAAAGTTCCTAGAGCCATTCCTTTTTCATTTGAACAGTATCAGCCAATTCAGACACATAAACTCAACCCTGGATCATAGCATTCTTCTGGGTATCCCTTCCTCAGTTTACCAATCTTCAAATCTTTTAATCAGTTCTCAGATCATAATTACACCTCTAAACTTGTGACTTTGAACATGTTAATCATCTATGGAGAAATTGTCACTTCATATTTTGTACAACGCCTAGCTCAACATTCTTGGGCTAATTTTTGAAAACTCACTGTTTGCTTCTGTGAGGATAATGCAAATGTTGTTTCCATTATTCCCTAACGTACACTATACATACCATTGTTGTGTGTGTTTGTTCAACCACTCCTGGACATAATGGTCATTTTCACTTAATGGTCTAGAGTCTACTTTTCTTGCAACAAAATGCTACACCCATTGCTTTTCTAAATCCTTGTCGGTTTTTAGGCCTAGATAAAAACTCAGAACTCTGTGAAGACTGCAGTGACTGTACTTACCGTCATTTGTGTGTTGTACCAATGATAATATCAAACACATCACACACACACATCCCTTTAAATGTTAACTATAGTTTCAGATGGATTTGTAAGACCAGTTAGAGGAGGAAAATTCTTTGAGGAAAGGTAGTATTCATTGTGAACAATTTTCCCCCCAAAATATACCCTGAAACAACTAGCGTAATGCCATAGAGCATACTGAATTTGGTTAATGCTTATTTTGGAATAAATTAGGATTGACCACAAGTAGAATATTTATTAAAAAAAGAGAACATCATACTAGCCAAACAGCCTGAAACTTAACTTTATTCTGGACAGTTAGAGTTTTGATCTTTGTATGCAGTAATAGTGGAAAAAAAAAACATTTTCACTCTATTTTGGAGTTTTCTAAGATCTATTCTAGGCCGTATTTATGGAAACACTCTCCAAAAAATGTCATTTCACAGAAGCAGAAACTCAGAGAACTTGATTTGATCACTATTGCACACTAAATCTAAGCCTCACTCTAGTCTTAACATTAATCTGAAACTAATCCAAGCTTGTATCAAATTGCTAAACTTAAATCTAATCCTTGCCTACCACTAGGTTTATCTCTAGACTTAACCTAAACCTTAACCCCAAACCTAACCCTAAACCTAACCCTCACTCTAAGCCTTGCCTTGAACTAGCCTTATCCTGACTCTAGCTCCATTCCTCACCCTAGCTCTATCTTGGTCCTTGTTCTAATTCTAGCAATAATCATAATCCTACTTCTAAACATACCTCATCCTCTAATCATAGGCATGACTCTTATCCTAATCCTAGCAATAACACTAAGATTCACATAACTAATACGTAATTCAAAACAAAGTCTACAAAGAGATGCACAGACAAAAGAAGAAACATAAACCATATATAGTCAATATATAAAGTACCAGGAATATTTGAAAAGTAATCATCATTCTTTCCTCAATAAATGTAAACCTTTCAAAAGGAGAGAAACCCAAGTGAAGGAAACATTTTCTGCAGATACATATGATTTAAGCTTACTCATTAGGCTTTTTGAACTTCTTGGCAAACCAGGTATTTTTCCTCATATTTTAGGAAGCTGAGGGTTGATCGCGACTAAATTGGTTGAGACTAATATATACTTAGCAAGTCCTAACTGCTGTTGAAATAGTTAATGAAAAACTGATCAGAAACCTAAAATGCATATCATAATTGGTAGAATGGTAGTCCCCTGAAAGATAGGTCTATGTCAAAATCTGAAACCTGTGAAACATTGAAAAAGTTTTTGCAGCTGTATAATTAAGTCAATCTCAAGATAAAGTCAACCTAAATCAATGAAAAGTGTCCTCAAGGAACAGAAAAAGGAAAGATAGAAAGAGGATGAGATACTGTGACCACTGGAGAGATTGGAGCCCTGTAGCTCTAAGGAATACTGGCAGTTAGCAGAAGCTGGGAGAGGCAAGAAGCAGAATTTTCTTCAGTGCCTCCAGAGGAGTACAACTCTTCAGATACCTTGGCTTTGAATTTTTGGTCTCCGGAATTGTGAGTGAATAAATTTCTCCTGACTTTTAAGTCAACAAGTATGTGGTAAATTGTTGTAGTGGCTCTAGGAAATTAATAGAGAAATGCTGTGATGTGGTCAACTCTGTAATCAGAGAGGGAAAGATTGTGAATCTGCTGGGCGAAAGTTCCAGTAACAAGCCATTCATCAAAGAAACAATCAAAGGAGGTTGTTAATAGTCAAGCTAATGCTCGAATGAAATTGCATCCATATATCAGCTTTTTACATGGAAGGCAGTGTATAATTTCTTCATCCTTACCACCTTCTCTGGTAAACTGTGCCTGGAAGTTTTGGGGCAAAATTAAAAAGACATGTTTGCTGCTCTTGAGGATTCACTGATGAGGTAAATGAGATAAATACCTGTGTAATGAGATAAATTCTAAAAATTGCATAGTCAGTCAATGAGGTGGGAAATCAAGCGCTTGTGTCCAGGTTGAGTGGAAGGTAGTGGAGAAAAAATTATAGAAGTAGGAAGTCATTGAGACATTAATTTCTCAAAAGATAACACTAGGAATATGTAGACTTCATTTCCAAATTTGCTTCTTATATAATTTAAATTGATTAAATTTATTATACAGACCTGATTGATTCCTTTGTATTTGTCATTTTTGTCCCTCTCTCAATGTAAATATTTTCTATTGGCAGTCAATCCTACTATTCACAGAAATTTATTTTTTTTTCTCTATTACTGCTTCTGTTTACTTTCCTCCTTGATCAAAAAATGAGAAATAGCAATATCTTGTATTTATCTTACAATTTATGAAGTACATTTGTATCCTTCAACTATGTGTATGTGTGTATTAATTATACTATTTTTTTTACATCCTTGTTTGTGTTTTGACAGTATAGTATTTCCTCCCTCAGGTATAGATACTGTAGCACTCCCACCACCGAGACACCTATAGTCTTCCATGTCCTCAGCCATAGTCCACTGTTCCAACCCCCTTCCTCTTCTCACTCCTCCATATCCCTCTGGATACCTCAGATATCTGGTCAACTACCAGGGGTTGTTTTTAATGTGTGTCTTTGACCATTTGTTTGATTTCTTTATATTTCACATATAAATGACACCATCCAGTATTTATCTTTTTCCTATTGACTTATTTTGCTTAGAATAATCCATTCTAGCTCCTTCCATATTGCTGCAAATGACATGAGTTTACCTTTTAAAATCCTGTTTATTATCCCACTGTATATGTACACCACATCTTCTTGAGCCTCTCATCTGTTTTGGAGTACTTAGATTGTTTCCATATCTTGGCTACTGTAAATAGTACTGCAGTGAACTTCAGAGTGCAGGTTTCCTTGTGAATTAGTGTTTTTGTGTTCCTTGGGTATATACCTAGGAGTGGAATTGCTGGATCATATGGTAGATCCATTTTTAGACTTTTGAAAAAACTACACACTCCATTCCATCAGGGCTGGCCCAGTTTACATTCTCACCAATAGAGTAAGAGGATTTCTTTTCCTCCCCATCTTTACCAATGCTTGTTGTTTCTGGCCTTTTTGATGTGGGCTGTTCTTACTGGTGTGAAGTGTTATCTCATTGTGGTCTTGATTTGCGTTTCCCTGACAATAAGTGATGATGAACATTTTTCATGAGCCTGTTGGCCATTTGTGTGTCTTCTTTGGAGAAGTGCTTATTTAGTTCTACTGCCCATTTTTTTGCTGGGTTGTTTGCTTTCTTTTGGCTGAGTAGTACGAGCTCTTTGCAAATCTTTGATATCAGTCCCTTGTCAGATGCGTGGTATGCAAATATTTCTCCCCATTCAGTAGGGTGTCTTTTCATTTTTGTTATGGTCTCTTTTGCTCTGCAGAAGCTTTTTAGTTTGATGTAGTCCCAATTGTTTATATTTTCTTTTTTCCTTGCTGCTGGGGAAGAATCAGGAAAGATATCTCTGAAGCTTATGTCATGTATTGTTTTGTCTGTGTTTTCTCAGTTTTTATTTTATGGTTTCAGTTCTTAGATATCTAAGTCGTTTATACATTTTGAGTTGATTTTTGTGTATGATGTGAGATGGGGTCTAATTTTATTCACTAAAACAGTTTACGTGATGGATTTCTTATGAGTGATTCTTCATATTGATTTTTGTGGGTAGGCAAGATAAATTACAGTATTGATTTCATTTTGAAGTTGCCTAATGGAATTTATGACTTACCCATGTGGTATTGGGAACTTTAATATCTCATTAAGAAATGCTATTGACACAATAACTTTCCTATGATATAGCTTTAATCATACTATACAACTGTTCAACAAATCACAACTATCTACCATGTAGTCCTGCACTAATATTCAAGGACCTCTCTTATCCAACTCCTTTTTCATGTTTCTTATACTGTCTCTAGTTGGACTTTATATTAAGAGTGTATTTTATATTTTATTGTCCTTTTTACATGGATTTCTAATTTATAAATTAAATTGTCATTAAATCTTCCCTCAGCTTTAAGGAAATGATTTGTGTCTTACCTCAAAGTTTCCTTCCCTCTATCTCTTTGAATCTCTTTTTCTCCAGCACATATTTATTTAGTGCTTACCATGTGCTTGATACTGTCCTAAATACTAGGGATATATCGATAGAAACTCCCACTTTTTTGGTTTCCTAACCATGACCTACCTATCTTTAAATCTAATGGACACTTTCCTGTCCTCATCATCAATACTTGTTTTTCCTACTGGAAGACTGTCAAATAATCTCCTTCATGACAGGATCATCTTTTGTTTACTTTTTTAATTGCCACTTTTCTGTGTCTGGTGCATAGTAGATATTCCATGAATTTATGGGTTTTTTTTGAACATTCATTTGTTTATCCATACAAGAACTGGGGTATAGGCCAGAGGTATGGGGTGGTGAGAGGATTCACCAGAGACAGAGCGGGGAGCAGAAAAGGCAGATAAACTGAAGTACACTGCTGAGGGGAGCAGTGAGCGAGGCAGCAGAGGTCTGCTGCGCCATGTGGGAAGCTCCCTGGCTGGGATTGAACTTGTGCTGCAGTGGCTGTGGATAGCTTCATAGTGCTGAGACACAATCTGTTGCGCCATCGGGGAGGCCCAGGTATTCCATAATTTGAATGAATGAAGGGATAAGCTCTAAAGTTAATACTGGTATTGATCATAGATATTATGGATTTTTTTTCCTCAAGAAAAAAATTAATATTCAGCATTGTATGAAGGCTGGAAAATGCCTAAACAAAAGATAGACTCAACTTAAAGTCTGTCTGTTTTTTTCATTGTAAGTCACTGCAAATAAAACTTGAGTTACTCAGAAGGAATTAAAATTTTATTGAATTTTACAAATCAGAAGTGATTTATATTATTATTTTCTGGAAATAAGTATTGAGAATCAGAATGCTACTGCTCATCTTAGACAATGTGAGAAATGAAGTTACATTTAGTTTTTAAAGCATATTACATTTGTATACTTTTGAATTAAAAATAGCATGTTTATGTTAGCTATAGTATTGATTTTCAAACTTAGTGATATATACTGTTAATTTGAATCATTCATAGACAAATATGTCTATGTGTAAAGTAGGAGATGAGTAATTTGTCTTAGGTAATCCTCAACCTTTTTGTTGATATTCCATTGGCTCCTAGGAGAGTCCAACATTCATAGCATAACATTCAGTACAAAGACATAACAGTATCTTATAAGAGAAAAATGAAAATGTTGGTTAGAGGGTACAAAAATTTCAGTTATGTAAGATGAGTAAATGTAGATTGAGTACAGGGCTCTATAGCTATATTTAATAATCACAGAAGCATTTTGTGTCCTTAGGATTCACATCTCTGAAACAGTGTGCGACACTGGGATCTTTTGCCTCAGGAGAGTGAATTTATCAAATAATTTCTAGATTCCTTAAGGGAATGTCCTAACATACATAAAGACAATCAGGTTATGGTACAAATTTGGAACCATTTAATCTTTAAATCATTATGTGAATGAAGAAATTAAAGGAATGACGGAATGAATTAAAAGAGATGTATGGGAATTGAGTTATTGGAGGGGAAAGCAGTTGATTTAGAGAAGAAGGTTCTACTGAGCTTAAGTTCTTTTTACTGACTTGCTGAGGTCAACCCAACTGTAAAAAGAGTATGTTCAACAGACATTTTAGAAATACAGAGAATCATGAGATTAAATGTCAATATACCAGCAAATTTATCATAATCCAAGACTTCAAACTATACTACAAAACTGTAATAATCAAAACGATATTGAACTAGGATAAAAAGAGACACACAGAACAAACAATGGAATGGAATTGTAAGACCAGAAATAAGCTCAGACATCTATGGCTAGTTAATCTATGACAAAAGTGCCAAGAGTATACATTGGAGAAAGGAGTTTCTCTATAACAAATGATATTGGGAAAACTGGACAGCCACAGGCAAAAGAATGAAACTAGGTCACTATTTCATACCTTACACACACAAATTAACTCAAAATAGATAAAAGACATGAATGTAACACCCCAAACCACAAATATGTTTGAAGTAAACACAGGCAAAACAGTCCACAACACTGGCTTCAGTGATATCTTTGACAAATAAAACCAATAGCAAAACCCTCGAATCTCACTCTAGAATTGAGGCTACAGGTGGGGTGGGGAGGAAAGAAATTTAAGTGGGGGGGCACAGTAGAATATGGTGGAGAATTATGTGTGACTTAATGGCAGTGTGGTGATGTGACATGCATCTGAGAAGGTGTGATCCTTTGCCTCTGAATTATATACAGCATTGTAAACCAGTGTTACCTCAACAATAGAATACTTTCTATCTGGCAGGTATGTGGAATATCCCAGATCCTCCCTGCCAAAAAAAAAAAATGGAAATGAAGAGAGAGTGGGAGGTGGGGAGGGGAAGGGAGGAGAAGAGAGAAGAGAAAAAAGGAAGTGAAAGGGAAGAGTTTAGTGGACATGGATAGAGTTAAAAAGATGGACATGCTATTTTGTTTAAAATAGAACAGTCATGAATGCAATTCTAGATTTTCTAATTTTCCCCTCTTGCACATTCCTTCCCCTGTTGCTTTATCATCTTTGTTGTGTTTAAACTTTGCCCTACATATGTCTTTGTGGTTTGAGTTTAACCTGAAGAAAGGGATAGGAAATGATGTCTTTTTTTTAAAAAAAAAAATTTCTCCTTACCAAATATAGAAACTGTCCCAAATTGCCTGGGAAGCAGGGCTCCTCATGAATCCCAGCTCTATTTTTGAGAGTCAAAAGGATTCCAGGTAGCAGGTTTGGTTTAGATAAGCATCCGGAATTGGGGATGGTTATCTGAAGCCCTGCCTGTCATTACATTTCACAGCAATGAAAGAACATCTACTCTTAGGTTCTAAATAAGTGGAGAAGATTCAATGAATGTCTCAGTTTGTTTTCTTGCCCAAGTCATCATAATATTTCTCCGATTTGCACTTTGCCTGTCCAAGTGTGTGGATATCAGTGTGTGATCAGTACTTCCTATCCTGTTTGTAGATATATTGCTTCCTACCCTCTTAAATAATCCTTAAAATAGAGGTCAGGATGAAAAGGTGTTCTTGTTGTTTCTCATTAAGGGCATTTGAATGGCCAGAGTTCCAGATGATGAGAAGTTTAGATAACAAAGAGAATTATTTTGGAAATGGTGAGAAACTTCTTATCATGAGGTATCATTGCAAGACTTGCACATCACTTAAACTGAAGTATAACTATCAGGAAAAACATTTAGAGATAATAGGCTAGAGTTAGAATGAATATAGCTCAGAATGAATTAGCTATAAAAAGGAAAACCTTCCCAGGAATTAATTCAAGGTCAGCTGTGTTCTGCTTTACAAGTTATTGGGGCCTCCCTGGTGGAGCAGGGGTTAAGTCTCAGTGCCATCAAGCTGTCACTGGACCCTGCAGCTTGTTTGATCCCCAACCAGAGAACTAACCCACATGGTGCAACAGACCTCTCCTGTCTCACCTGCTGCTCCCCTCAGCAGTGTATTTCAGTAGATCTGCCTGTTCTGCTCCTTACTCTGTTTCTGATGAATCCTCTTACCTCCCATACCTCTTGGCCTCGACCCCAGTTCTTGTATATGTAAACATATAAAATTAATATTTAAGAAAATGGCCTCCCTGATGGCACAAGGGGTTAAGTCTCAGCATTATGAAACTATCCACAGCCACCCTAGCACTAGTTCAATCCCTGGTCAGGGAGCTTCCCACATGGTGCAACAGACCTGTCCTGCTCCCCTGCTGCTCCCCTGCTGCTCCCCTCAGCAGTGTATTTCAGTCAGTCTGCCTGTTCTGCTCCCCACTCTGTCTCTGGTGGATCCTCTCACTGGCTTGCACATCTGGCCTGTACGCCAGCTCTTGTATGCATAAATAAATAAATCTTTTAAAAAAATAAAAAAAAGTTATTGAAATAACTCATGAGGGTGGCTTCTAAGGTGCGGGTAAAGTTCTGTTTCTTGATCTAGGAGCAGTTATACAGAAATCTCAATTAGAAAAAGTTCAAGTTTATTACATATATATCTATATGCATGTCTGTTATATACCAGTAAACATAAACAAAAATGTTACCTATTTATTTGGAATAACTATAGAAAGTTGTCACTAAACATTTCAAAAACAATGGTCCGTTTCACATCTCACTCAACACCAAATCCTCAGTCGTATCCCTCAACATTTTTTCCTCAGATTGGGTTTTGAAGTATCCTCTGGTAGTGCCAATCTTAAAATTTGGCAAGATCTGTTGGGAAAATGGATCAAGGAAGGAATATGGGTCATGGGACTTTGTTAGACTTGATTTTTGTTGCCTATTGAAGAGCCAGAGGATGATGAAAGAGGCACCTCCAAATGTAATGGACATGAAAGCAATGATAGTGTTTATCTGCAGTGGCTTGTATACATCCAGTGTACAATCTACTCTGTTGTATATCCAGCAGTATATTGTTGGATACAACAATACATCCATTGTTGCTGATAAGAACTGCTAATATCTTTTGTGCTCCCAGGGTGCGGATGTTGCCATTATGAGTGGGTGGATCTGGACAGCAGTACAAAATAGGAGAAAACTCTAGAAATCTTTTTATTTTTATTATTATTATTATCATTATTATTATTATTCCTCAAGTGCTTTCCCCAACCTCATGTTTGCATCCCAGTAACTAGCCTAGTGAACTTTTCATTATGGGTTATGACTGACTTCTTTAAACTTTTGTCTCTCCATTATTCTGGTAACCCTGATCTGTAATCATGCTTCTCCATGTTTTTTTCCTCATTCATCTATAACTCTGGTCACCATTCTGTGCTGGTTTCAAGACCAGTACATGGCCGGGTCATCCAAAGTAAAAACTACTAATTCAAATAATTTGCAATTGAATTCCATAAAGGGGCTTAAGAACCCCTGAAATTCTGTTACAAAATCTAGAATGATTGTTTTCCTAATTTTACCTACAGTTTTCCTGACCTCATTTCCTGCTTGTTCTGTCTGAGATGCTTTAAAAATAGTTTCCCTTTCAATCATTCCTCCCTTGATGGTACTGGTACAAGTGAACTTGATTGTCTGAAGAAGTCAGGTGTTCTTCAGAGGAATCACCATGTCTCTTCTATAAAAAGTTCTCTAGGATACCAACTCTTGTTATAAATCAAGAAGTATTAGCAAAAAATTTATTAAAATAGGTGAATAAAACTAAACTCAATTTTCATTTCTTGAACTGTTTCAATAAGTTGAAATTATTTGATTTTAGTTAGCCAGAAATCCCAGTATTTGGATGTAGTTTTTGATAATAGATGTATGATTAGATGCTGTTTCTCCCAAGTTTTATTTATCGATGCCTTAGAATTTCCTGATGTTTATCAAAAACATAAATTAGATTTAGTCGTATTTTAAGCTTTCCTTATGTGAAAGATCCTCTTCATAGAATTAAAAACAAGCTAGAGACAGGGAAAAGTGTTTGCAAATCACATATTTAATAAATGACTATTACCTAGAATATATAAAGACTCTAAAATCTCAATGTTAAAAGTGAACAATCTTGAACATACATTTAACCAATTTACAGATGGCAAATGAGCACATGGAAAGATGCTCAACAATGAGTCATTCAGATAGTCAAATTGAAACTATAATGAGATATCACATATCAGAATGGATAAAACAAAAATAAAATAAAAAATAGGAACACCAAATGCTGGTGAAGATGTGGAGTAATTGGATCACTCATATTGCTGGAGAAAATATAAAATTATATGGCTTCTCTTGAAAGGGTATGGCAGTTATTTAAAAAATTAAACATGTACTTAACATATGATCCAACAGTTCCACTCCTGGGCATTTATCTCAGAAAAATTAAAGCATATGTTAACACAAAGACTTTGATAAAGATATTCATAGCGGCCCAAGTTGACCACATGTCGTTCAATTGGTCAATTGTTGAAAAAACTGTGGTGTATTTATAGTACAGAATACCATGCAGCAATAACAAAGAACACACTATTGAAGTTTGGATGGATACTCAGTGAATTAATTATGCTGAATGAGAAAGTTAATATCAATAGGTTACATACTATGAGTCTATCTACATAAATATTGAAATGTCAGAATTATAGAAATGGAGAACAGATTAAATCTTCAGAGGTGTGCATCTTTTGGTGGAACCAAGAGAAAGAAGGGAGCATGCCTTTGCTTATGAATTCGGTAGATGAATGAGAAAAAGGCAAAGGCATGTTAACCTGTTCTCCATCTTGAAGTGGTTTGTTCACTTCTTATGAGCAAAGTGTCACAAAACCAATTTTGAAGATTCAGTGGGAGCCTGCACTGTATCCAACAAAGGTAATAAATGGGAAAGAACATTTACTGAGTATTAACTGTTTTAGGCACTATTCTGAGTGTTTCATTTTTATTAATATAAGTTACGTGCTGTGATTCATCTCATTTTAAAATTGATAATTCAGTGTGAAACTCCAGAGAACTGAGGCACAGAAGACTAAGTGCTAAGTGCTGTGTGCCTAAGGTCATACAGTATTGGAGTGGAATTTGAACATATGAAGCTTGGATCGGGATTCTGTGCTCATATATTCTAGGTTACAGCTTAATGTCCTTAAGAAATTGTGCCTCGTTTATCTCCCCTACTCGTGTTTTTCTTAAAATAGAACATCATAAATCTGATTCCTGGTGGTAGCCTGAGAATACTTTTATTCAATTCATCTGGCCATGGTGCATTAAAATGGTACTGAAGAATCTTGATATAAAATGACAAGCTGAAAGAGTTAAGATGAACCAGATTAAACAAAATTTTACAGTGTGCCTTTATTATTATTTTCCATTTCTTCTAAGTAGTGTTTATTATACTTAAGAACTTTGGAGGTTTTTCAGTGATGTGCAAATTATGAATCTAAAGTGGACTCGTTTGAACTTTGTTTCACAATGTGGAGTAAATAAATGTAACCCAGAAAAAAAAATCTGAAAATTAAAGTGCTTTTGGCACTTAATTAGTGTTAATTAGCAATGGTAGTAATTTCCGTATATTATTTCATGTTATAGAACTTGTGCTCGGAATATTGGCTTCTTGCCCTCATTGTCTTTGGAATGTGGAAACTATTAGAAATCATTGCTTGTATATGGAAAACCTACCATGATGTTTTAGGAATTTTAAGAGGTTATGAATAATATAGGTTAAGTAAGGAAACAAGTGATCACATGGCCCTTCTTTATAATTGTTGTTTTTCTCTGAGTATGAAGCTGTAGTCTTGGGATTTTATTATTTTCAATGCTTTTTTATAATTAAAAACTACTACGTAGTAGTCATAGCAAGTAGGAGATATTCATAGTTGATATTTCTTGCTGAAAGAAAGAAAAGAATGCCTTATATTAGGTCACTCTTAAGATTAATTTAATTTTTTTTAAATGTATAAGAACAGGGGTATAGGCCAGAGGTGCAGGGTTGGAGTGGAGGTGAGTGGATTCACTAGGACAGAGTGGGGAGCAGAACAGGCAGATCTACTAAAATACACTGTTGAGGGGAGCAGTGGGTGAGATAGGAGAGGTCTGCTGTGCCATATGAGTTAGCTCCTTGACCGGAGATGGAACACAGGCCACAGCAGTGACAGCACTGGGACTTAACATGTTTTAGGGAGCTCTTAAAGAGAGTCTGGTTCTCAAGTGACTTATGTTGAGCTCATTTCATGAAGTCCAGCTTCAAAAAGTTGCGGAAATGGAGTCTCAACCAGAACCCTTTGATGTAGTTCAGTGTTAGTGACTTCCAGTGCCTTAAGTCCTACAATTAGATATAATGGAAACAAATTTGCACTTGACTGTCTAGCTCCAGACCCCAGTTCATCTGCATTTCTTTCTTCTTTATACAGAGTAGAGGTTTTGTCATTTGTGAAATGGTAAAAAAAAAAAAAATGTGGGACCCTGACTTCTTTCTGACAGTTCAAAGATCATTCTTGGAGAGTGCTGAGGAGAGGAGTAATCCTGTGAGGTGGGCTACCTTGACCTAGCAGGAAAAGAGCTTGCTAGTAGCTCCTTCTGTAGTTTCTAGATGAGTCCTTCACACCTTTGTATGTAAAGTCCTACATACATCAGGCCATAAGATACAGTGAAATCCAAAGTAATGGAGATGTAAGATTGATTACATAAGCGTTTGTCTTCAAAATACATTTTTTAAAAAATGTATCTAATTACTGGTAATTCTGAGTGCTTCGCTTGGAGCAGAGTACAAAGAATAGGACCAAACTTGGCTCCATATTATCTTGATTCTCAGCCTCACAATGACAAAAAGTTGTAGATACCATCAGTACCCCTTCTGATACCTTTCATCCAGATGCTCTGAGAGCTCTCTGCTCATCTTCTCAGATGCCATCTCTCCTGAAACTTCTCCTTAGGTAATGGGAACGATTCTACCCAGTGATTTATGGGAAGTTACAGTCCCCATGGAGAAGGCTGGTAATCAGTGATGGAAGGCTGAAAGGTACAAAGCCCTATTCTCTTGCCTGAAGGTATAACCATCCAAGCCTGTGGTGCCATTCACATTCCAACACTACCATTGGATCAGACTGAGCCTAAATTTCAACTGAAATGCTTATCTGGATATATTCTTCCTCTTTCTTCTATTTTCCTTATTGCTTAGTAGTTTCTCCTAAGCAGGACAACTCCCTCAGACTCTCTCTCTCTTTCTCTTTCTCTCTCTCTCTCACCCCTTCCTTCCCTCCCTCCCTCCCTCCCTCCCTCTCTCTCACCCTTCCTCCCCACTGAGACACCATTGAGAGCCATCAGGGAAGCACATTAGGAGCTATCTCCTGTAGAGGGAAATAGCTGAGTGAAGAGGATGAACTTGTATGTATATGGCATAAAAAGGGATAAATGAAGTTATTTCTTGCACAGTGCTTTGTAGCCAGTATGCTCTGAATATTTAAACAAATTGATTTAATTTCCTGCAATGGGAAATTAAATGCCTATGCTCGTATATTATAGCTGAAAATAGATATTTTAATATTTCTGAGCTATAAAATAATTTCTAAAATTAGAAGGTTCCCAGAGTAGGCATCATGGACATGCATGGCAGGGAAGAAATTTAGAGTTTCCTACACTCAGATCTCACATGTTCAAGAACTGGGCATCTTTTTATAGATCCTAGAGAAGAACACTTATAATTTAATCTGTAACTCATTTCAGTGGCTAATGATTGTCAGTTTGAAAATTCCTTTAAAAAACTTTTAATTTTTTATAGTTCATATATAATACTATATAAATTTCAGGAGTGCAGCTTCACATTCCAGTAAATGTGTATACCACCCCACACCTACCACCAAAGTTCTAGTACCACTCCCTACCACCACTACCATTCACAAGGTCTATTTTTAAATCAAGTAAAACTATATAAATTATGTCACTGAGATATTCAAATCTCACCTTTTAAATATGGGCTGGAATGTAATTTTTCCCCAAATTCTTTGTTTTTTTGTGGTACTAATTATGATATATATTTATATTTAATTGAGATAACATTGGTTTGCAACATTGTATATGATTTATAGATATAGGATCACTCCTGCATCAATTTAGCCAGAACTAATCTTACACATGGGGAGGTCAGAAATGAAAGGGTGTTCCTTTAATCCAAGGACAAGGTCCTCCTGAACCTGCCTCAGATTATATACATAATATTCTAGATAAATATGCTAATATCTACATTTCAATGGTGAAGAAATTAAGGCTCTGGAAACAGGAAGAATCTGAAGCTAGGATTACAAAACTACAAGTAGATAATTAGTAGCCTGGGTCAGTCAGTTATTGGTTCTATGTATATACATATATATGTCTATATATGAAGAGCAGGATTTCACGGTGAAATTTTAATGCTATCAGGAGTTCAGCTGCACTTGGAGGAAAAAACTGAGCTGCAGGTATAGAGTAGGTATTTAAAGCAACAAGCCCAAACTAAATGAGTTAAGATCTTAGTGAAACAGTATAACCAAGAAACTGAAACCAACAAATGCACTGGCAACCCCCATTTTCCTCCATGGGACATTGCATGAGTTAAGGGTCTGGTGAGTTAGCAGTTGTAGGGTATGGGATTCACCTTAGTGTTGAGAGAACAGGGCAACCCTTATAGTGGAGTGAGGGTGAGGGGTAGGACTAGCAATGTAACACCATTGAGGATTGAGTAGGAGTGACAAAAGTGTTTCAGTGTTTCCTTTTCTTCCCTCCTTAATGCATCACATGGGGGCTCCTGAAGATCTTTACTCAAAGCCTCAGATATGGAGTCCCAGGAATAAAGGCACCTGAATAAGTCACGCAAAAATGTGAAAAAAATGGCAAGTCAGAAACAAATCCCCTCAGAGACTGACAGGCTGATATTCTGACAGCTGTACTGACAGCCTGACTATTAAGCCTGTGAAGTTATCTATGGTTAGACCAGGAAAATCACACATAGGTTTTTGCTGAGGATTCGGACTCCTCAAATGCAGTGGCATGAAGATGAGTAATCTCTTCTTGTGTTTGTTAGAAGACATAGCTAGGCATATTCTAAGCCAGGATCCTGGAAGAAGTTTCTCTTTGGAAAAATAATAAATTAACTTTTTGTATTCATCTATAGAAGGGGGAATAAAATCCTTCTTTTGCTGATGAATAAAATCTCAAATGAGGAATGCAGGGCCAGGGACTATCTATCCTCTCTGTAGGTCTGAAGTCCAAATTATACCATTAAATGTGGTAGGAGATTTTACCCAAACTAGGATCCAACAAATGCAAGATGTAAGAACTTGATGGGTGCTTTCTAGCAAGATTTCCAGAGCAAAGAGTACACTAAATTTCCAAAGAAAACATTAGATGACAATCTGATATGAAAATGAGTTGATAATAGAAAATTACAAATGATTCGAATAAACAACCTACTATGAAGTGTAGTCTTGTGACTAGTTAATAACAGACACATAGTAGTGAGTATGCACAGAGAACTGAGAAAAAAAAATCTCGTAAAAATTTGAAAGCAAAAACAGATTTCCTAAGAAGAGTTGACACACCAACAGCAAGGAGTAATAGAGAATAGGAAATATTAAAAGAGCATGTTCAATAAATATTTGAAAACAATTATCAGAAAGGAAGAAATCTAAATGTATTTTTAGAAGACAGTAACGTGGGCTGCAGAAAAGACCTGCAGTGTAAAGTAAAATAAGAATATTAAGAGCTTTTATTTGAGGATACAAAATCAACATACAAAAATCAATAGCATTTCTAGACACCAGACCAAACCAGCCAAAAAATCTTATATATGTATATATATTTTAGGGGAGAATGCATTTACTCCTTCTTTGCTCTTTTTTTTAATATATATTTTTATTGTTATCTATGTCTTTTACATTTTGTATTCCCCTTGGGTAGCCCACCACCAACTCACCTGTGATCCATCTCCATGGTCCCCTGCGCTCTTCTCTATTCCATCCTGTGCCCTTTTCCTTCCCTCCCTCTGCCTCCCCCCCCCACCCCTCCACTGATTGTCTCTCTCCTATTTGGTTTCCTTATAGTCCTGTTATAAGTGAAACCATTCAATATTTTTCTCTTTCTTTCTGGCTTATTTCGCTGAGTATGATCCCCTCTAATTCCATCCATGTTGCTGCAAATTGCATGTGTTTATCTTCTTTCCATGATGAATAGTATTCCATTGTGTATATGTACCACATCTTCTTGATCCAT